>CAUYPK010014252.1:0-22500 GCA_963574355.1 Loris lydekkerianus
AAAAATTAAAATTGGAATAGCCGGGCGTTGTGGTGGACACCTATAGTCCCAGCTACTTGGGAGGCGGAGACAGGAGAATCGCTTGAGCCCAGGAGTTGGAGGTTGCTGTGAGCTGTGATGCCATAGCACTCTACCCAGGGCAACAGCTTGAGGCTCTGTCTCAAAAAAAAAAAAAAAAAAAAAAAAAAAAAAATTAAAATTGAGAAAAGAATCCTAAAATAAAAGGATCAGCAAAAATTCCTATCATAGTAAGAATGTTTAGAGACTAAAGTATCAGGATACAAAGACAGAATCCATGTTTCGTTCTTAAATCAAAGGTATTAAAGTTGCTACTTGCCAAACATCTTTAGATCAAAGCACAGAAAACAAGCAAATATATCCAGACTGGAAGGCTGAACATTTTTATCCATATAAATATCTGATACCTGCCTTCTTTCCCCACTCTCTTTCCATCCCTTCCTAAAAAAGAATTTTTTTAAAATAAAATATCTGATACCTGGTCTTGCCATAAATTGCCAAAAGTTATCATTAATAAATGATAAAACAATAAATAAACATAGGCAATGAGTTAAGGCTGCTTGGTGAAATTCATGTAATTCAGAAATATTTTTGAAAATTTTATACTAATTTATACTAATAAATATATCCAGAATTTATGGGAGAACACAAATTAAAATTTCTTTAAACTATATTTTGTTTCAACATTTTCTGGAAAATTTTAACCCCCAATGATAAAGAATAAAACTGTCTTTTTTAAAGAATAATACGATTTGCCAAAAAGTGCATGAATATGAACATCGCAGATGATCAAGGACAAATTAGCTGTGTATCATTTTTAAACCTCTAACAACAAAGGTTAATCTTTTTTTTTTTAGACGGAGTCTCATTATGTCGCCCTCGGTAGAGTGTGCAGTGGCATCACAGCTCACAGCAACCTCCAACTCTTGGGCTTAAGCGATTCTCTTGCCTCAGCCTCCCAACTAGCTAGAACTACAGACACCTGCCACAACGCCCAGCTGTTTTTTAGTTGTAGTTGTCATTGTTGTTTGGCAGGCCTGAGCTGGATTCAAACCCACCAGCTCCGGTGTATGTGGTTGGCGCCCTAGCCGCTGAGTCACGGGTGCCAAGCCTTTTTTTTTTTCTAGAAACAGAGACTCTGTCACCCAGGCTAGAGTGCAGCAGCATGGTCACAGCTCACTGCAACCTCTATGTCCTAGGCTCAAGCAATCCTTCTACCTCAGCCTTCCAAGTAGCTTGAGACTACAGGCATGCACCACCATGGCCAGCTAATTTTTCCATATTTTGTAGAGAATGGGTCTCACTCATGCTCAGGATGGTCTCCATCTCCTGAGATCAACTCCCCCCTCAGCTTCCCATAGTGCTAGAATTATAGGAGTGAGTCATCATGCTGGACTAACAAAGGCTCGTTGTAAAAACCCACTAAATTTTCAAAACTAAGGTTACACTCATTCTTTGAAAAATTCACGCCACAAGTTAAAAATTAACAGAATTGACAATACATTTTAAATTTTTTTTAAGATTCCTTAAATATCAGAATACCTATGATAACATCTCATAATCTCCAATATCTTGTTTTAATATTCTCTAAGGAACAAACAAGTGCAACAGGAGTAAGTTTATAAAGCTGCTCACATTACTAAGATCAAGAAAGATAAACCTGAGTTTTCTTCAAACATAAAGAGCAAGTGGTTGTAACTAGATAGGTTCTGTGGGTTTGTTCTTAAGTTGGATTTGTATGTAAGCTGGAACAGGTACATTTACCTAGTAACTATAATAGCTCCATTTATAAGTGCCAATCGTACATCAGTTGGATATTTGCAACCCCAAGACTTACTGTAATAGCTTCTGTTCATAAATGTGAGTTGTACGTAAGTCAGATGTTTCTAACTCAGGGACAATCTGTAATCTCTATCTCAAAGCTTCTTTCATTTCTTGTGTGCCCACTCCAAGGGTACTTTCTAGTTCTTATGTTCTATGAGTGTATGAAATAGATTTTATAAAAAGCAATTATGATCAAGGTTATTAAAAAATTTTATCTGGCTCGGCGCCTGTGGCTCAAGCAGATAGGGCGCCACATACACCTGAGCTGGCAGGCTCGAATCCAGCCAGGGCCCGCCAAACAACAATGACAGCTGCAACCAAAAAATAGCTGGGCATTGTGGTGGGCGCCTGTAGTCCCAGCTACTTGGGAGGCTGAGGCAGGAGAATCGCTTGAGCCCAGGAGATGGAGGTTGCTGTGAGCTGTAATTCTATGGCACTCTACCCAGGGCAACAGCATGAGGCTCCATATCAAAAAAAAAAAAAATCTTTTTTTATTTTTCTTAGCCAGGTTGTGTTGGTAAATACCTACAGGCCCCACTACTTGGGAAACTAAGGTAGGAAGACTGCTTGAACCCAAAAGTTTGAGCCACACCACTGCACTCCTGGGAAGTGCACAACCTGGGAAACAGAGACTCGACTCAAAAAAATTATTTTCCTTTTAAAGAAAGTAACAAAAATCAAAAATTTGATAAGCCCACAGACAATTTACAATTTTTTTTATTTCTCCAAAACCTAGTGGTGAAACAAACAAATTTTTTAAAAGAGAGAAATTATTTTAAAAAAAGAAAGAAACAGCACATGCCTGTAACCCTAGCACTCTGAGAGGCCAACACGGGTGGACTGCCTGAGCTGAGGAGATCGAGACCAGCCTGAGCTAGAGCTAGACTCTGTCTCTAAAAACAGCCAGACATTATGGCGGGTGCCTATACTCCCAGCTACACGGGAGGCTAAGGCAAAAGGATCACGTGAGCCCAGGAGATCGAGGTTGCTGCGAGCTATAATGGCACGGCACTCTACCCAGGACAACATAGTGAGACTCTGTATTTAAAAAAAAAAACAGTATATTCTCAATACCACTTTTCCTCTACTGGGTGCAGTAGCTCATGCCTATAATCCTAGCACTCTGGAAGGCCAAAGTCAGAGGATCCCCTGAGCACAGGAGCTCCAGACCCGCTTAAGCAAGGGTAAGACCCCCATCTCTACTAAAAATACAAAAAAAAAAAAAAAAAAATTAAGTAGGCATTGTGGTGGAAGGCTGAGGCAGGATTCACTTGGGTCCAGGAGTCTGAGGTTGCTATGACCTAGGCTGATAATACAGCACTCTAGCATGGCATGAGTGAGACTGTCTCAAAAAAAAAGAAAATAAAAAGCACTACCTTTTTCAGAAATTACTCTATCCTGGTATGTCTTTCTTAGTAAAAAAGACCCTTGATGTCTCCCAAGCTTTATTCCTACTCTGAGCAAACAATCCTGCAACCCATATTGAATTTCCTATTTATATCTATGGTCCTTTTAGACTAACCAATTCTCACCATTAAGAAATAAGGCTTTGGATGGTGCCTGTGGCTTAAGGAATAGGGTGCCAGCCCCATATACCAGAGGTGGTGGGTTCAAACCCAGCCCTGGCTAAAAAAAAAACTGCAAAAAAAAAAAAGAAAGAAAGAAGGCTTTATCTCAAGAGCCAACGAGAGCAGGGCTTCTCTAACTTACATCACTGAATTCCAGAGGTAAACTCTCAGTGGGCTGAAGCTCAGCAGCACTCAAGTACAGATCCATGGGGCCGGCTTCCAGATCTTCTGGCACAGACAGTACCTGCTCAGGCTTATACATCTGAGGAGGCAACTGGAAATGCAGTGAGCAGCAGGGATCCTCAGAGAGGCTTACAGGAACTGGTTTGTTGCAGGGCACCTCTTCAGATCCCTGACAGCATTTGAAGAGAACCTGATTTGTATCCTGACAAATATCTGTAGAAAAATGGTCAAGGGTAATAAAACAGATCTATACAAGGTACAAAATACAAGAGAGTTGTCTGCCATATAAAACAAAAAGCCTAGATTACACAGATAATTATAGCTACATTTAATATAGAAAACCAAATGTGGTTAGCAATTTTTAAAGTTACTCCTCAAAATAAATGTCAATTAGTAACATCTAATTCTAGCTCTACTAGTAATTTAAAACTTGTCCCCAACCTCCTTTGTAAGGTCTTGGTCATTTAAACTAGACACTAATCCTGTTCACCCTGTTAGTGCTAGATAAGTAGCAGTAACACTGCTAGGAATACATACATATTCAAAAGAAACATGTCCCGGCAAAGGCAAATAGCTTGCAGAAGCTCCAACCAATCCCTTCCAAAAGTCAAGAGATTAAAACATACTTTCTGCTCTTCTCAACTAGAGATGAGCAGACTAGAAATGTTCTTCTCAGACTAGAAATGTTTACAATAACTTCTTGACCCTTGTTTGCAAAGATGATTATGTGTTTCAAACAGCACTGAATTAGAGGCAACAGAGTTTTAGATACAGTCATGCATCATATCTTAACAAGAAATAAAAACAATTTCCATGCCTTTTTTTTTTTTTTTTTTTTTTAAAGGAAACAGCGGTTAACAGAGGAGTCCTGTTATGAGGAAGATTATTTTGCTTACAAGGGCTCACAAAATACAAGTACTCTAAAAGTACTCCAGGAATACTCCAAGAATTCTATAACTTCTGTTAAGGGCAGAAGGACAAAAGAGGCCAATTTCCAAAGTGGCACAGAAAACTCTATAGCAGTGGTTCTCCACCTTCCTAATGCCTCCTAATGCTGCGACCCTTTAATACAGTTCCTCATGTTGTGGTGACCCCCAACCATAAAATTATTTTCGTTGCTACTTCATAACTGTAATTTTGCTGTTATGAATCATAATGTAAGTATCTGATATGCAGGATGTATTCTCATTGTTACAAAGGGGTCGCAACCCACAGGTTGAGAACCACTGCTCTATAGAATCAATCAAAACTAAAAACATGATTAGATAAAATTCAAGTTTAAGTTACTCTACAAAATACATTTTATGGGGCGGCGCCTGTGGCTCAGTGGGTAGAGCACCGGCCCCATATACCGAGGTTGGCAGGTTCAAACCCACCCCGGCCAAACTGCAACAACAAAAAAAAAAATAGCCAGGTGTTGTGGCGAGCACCTGTAGTCCCAGCTACTTGGGAAGCTGAGGCAAGTGAATTGCCTAAGCCCAAGAGCTAGAGGTTGCTGCGAGCTGTGATGCCACAGCACTCTACCAAGGGCGACAAAGGGAGACTCTCAAAAAAAAAAAAAAAATCCATTTTATGCAAGCATTTTCATTTCTTGAAATCTTAACTAAGTGATTATTTTCTCTAGATTAGTATTTTTTTTTTTTTTTTGAAACCGGGTATTCTGTTGCCCAGCCCAGAATGCACTAGCGTCATCATAGCTTACTACAACCCTAACACAGCTCACTACCTCAAGCTCCTAGTCTCAAGTGATCCTCTTGCCTCAGGCTCCAAAGTAGATGGGACTATCAACACATGCCATCACACCTACTAACTGTTCTATTTTGTAAGATGGGATCTAACTCTTGGTCAGACTAGTCTTGAACTCCTGGCCCTGAGCAATCCTCCTACCTTGGCCTTCCAAAGTGCCAATGCTACTTGGGAGGCTGAGTCAAGAGGATCACTTAAGTCCATGAGTTTGAGGTTGCTATGAGCTGTGACACCACAGCACTCTACCAAAGACAACTCGAGACTCTGTCTCAAAAAAAAAAAAAAAAATGCTAGTGCTAAGATTGTAGGTGTGAGCCACTGTGAGCCACTGCAACCAACCAACCAAATATTATTTTCAACTTGGGCTTCTTTTATTTTTATTTTTTTATTTTTTAAATACTTTTTATTAAATCATAACTTTGTACACTGATGTATTTATGGGGCTCAGGGTACTGGTTCGATATACAATGTGAAATGCTTACATTGAACTAAGTAACACATCCATCACCAATATACTTTCTTAATAGTTTTGAAATGTACTGTTGCATCATGCACATTAGGTGAGGCTGGGGCTTCTTTTAAACGAGAAAACACAATTTTTATAAATTTGACTGCACCAGGGTTATGCAATTATGCTTAATTTTTTCTGAAAAATTTTAAAACAATTTTTTAAAAATTAAAAAAATCTATGGGGGCGGCACCTGTGGCTCAAAGGGGTAGGGCACTGGCCCCATATGCTGGAGATGGCGGGTTCAAACCCAGCCCCAGCCAAAAACTGCAAAAAAAAAAAAATCTAATGTACATTTTAGTTTTTAAAATCAAATAAATCTTCAATGAAGCTATTTTTTTCTATCCATACTTAGAAACAGCTAAACAACCAAGCACTGACACTTGCAGAATATAAACGTCTGAACACAATAACTAAGAAAATGCCATGAAGTCTGTTAATCATTTCGATGAAAATATTTCAAATTGTATATAAAACTAGCACATTGTACCCCACGACTGCATTAATGTACACAGCTGAAATTAAATTTAAAAAGTTAAAGCTGACTCTAGAAAGTATTAGGCACAATGAATGATGAGTGTCTTCTTTGTTTGATTAAAAACATTAAAATTTAGTATTTTGTACTTAAAAAAAAAAAAAAAAAGCACTGACACTGTAGGCCAGGTAATTCCTTATTGGATGTGGATGTTTATTTGGCATCCCTGGCCTCTATCCATTAGTTGCCAGTAGCACTCCAAAACCTGAGTTACAACAACCAAAAATTTCTCCACAAATTGCCAAATGGAGGACAAAATGGCTCCCAGTTGTTTAAAAGAACAGGAGATAACACAAAGTAAACAAAACCTTTATTAATTTATTTATCTATTTTGTTGTTGTTGTTGTTGTTGTTGTTGTTGTTGTTGCAGCTTTTGGCCGGGGCTGGGTTTGAACTCACCACCTCCAGTATATGGGGCCAGCACCCTACTCCTTTAGCTACAGGCGCCGCCCTTTATTTATTTATTTATTTTGAGACAGAGTCTCAGTGCCATGGCGTCACAGATCACAGCAATCTCCAACTCTTGGGCTTAAGCGATTCTCTTGCCTCAGCCTACCAAGTAGCTGGGAATACAGGTTCCTGCCACAATGCCTGGCTATTTTTTTGTTGTAGTTGTCATTTTTTTTTTTTTTTTAACACAGAATCTCAAGCTGTCACCCTGGTTAGGCTCAAGAGATCCTCTTGCCTCAGTTTTTCTATTTTTATTTTTAATTATTATTTTTTTTTTTTAGAGAAAGTCTCACTGTATCACCCTCAATAGAGTGCCATTGCATCACAGCTCACAGCAACATCCAACTCCTGGGCTTAAGCGATTCTCTTGCCTTAGCCTCCCAAGGAGCTAGGACTATAGGTGCCTGGCTATTTTTTTGTTGCAGTTTGGCTGGGGCTGGGTTTGAACCCACCACCCTCAGTACATGGGGCCGATGCCCCACCCACTGAGCAACAAGCACCTCCCTGTAGTTGTCATTGTTGTTTAGCAGGCCCAGGCTGGGTTCATACCCACCAGCTCCAGTGTATGTGGCCAGCACCCTAACCACTGAGCTGTAACAATAACTGAATTATTTATTGAATGATCAAATGAATAAACATGTGAATCTAATGGAAATAACCAAATTTGCACTCTATGCTTAAGAAAATCCAAACAGTATCTTAAGGTGCTTAAGAAGCCCAATGTTATTTTAAGTTATTCATATTTAAAATATTCATTAGCCCAGGAACAGTGGCTTACCCTTATAATCTTAGCACTCTGGGAGGCCAAGGGAGGTAGATGGCATGTGCTCAGGAGTTCACGATCAGCCTCAGTCAAGAGACCTCATCTCTACCAAAAACAGAAAAACAGCCAGGCATAGTAGAGGGTGCCTGTAGTCCCAGGTACTGGGAGGCTGAGGTAAGAGGTTCACTTAAGCCTAAGAGTTTGAGGTTGCTGTGAGCTATGATGCCATAGCACCCTAGCCTGGGGCAACAGAGTGAGACTATCTCAAAAAAATAAATATGAATAAAGTATGAATCCATTAAATATTTCAACCAGAAACTTTTTTCATGGAATTTAAGGGACTTTGACAAAAGCCTGTTACTTAATACCACAGTAGCCTAGAAAACACTTCCCCCCTCATCCTCCACCCCATCTCCTTTCAGATGGGGACAACAGAAACCAAAAAAAGGGAATCATTAACCTACAACTAGAGTCTGGATCCTTCACTTTCAGTCCAGTGCTGTCTCCATTAGACCAGAGTAAAGAGTTAACAGATCACCAATGGCAGTCGCATCTTTCTCTGGGGTAAGGACTTAAGGAAGGGTAAGTGACTTAGGCAATTATGGAGCAGAAAGAGCATAAAAGGGAAAAACACTTCCCTTTTCAAATACATTTAATTTTCAATTTTGCTTTTTAAAATACTTATATTATAATGAACTATTTGAGTACAACACTGTAAGAATGTCTAAAATAGGCATTAGTATCTGTAAACTGGGCTTTTTCTTTATAAAATTCAAGCTCCCCAAAAAACCCAGAAAGTATAAAGAAAAACAGTGAAAAAAAGACCATTCATAATCCTACCATACAAAACAAATCAAAGTTCTGTGTTACATTCCTTCCCAGTATTTAGTTTCATAGTTAAAACATATTCTGCAGGGCTCAGCACCCACAGCACAGTGTTTATGGCACCAGCCACATGCACCGAAGGTGGCGGGTTCGAACCCAACCCAGGGCCTGCTGAACAACAACTGCAACAAAAAAAAATAGCTAAGCATTCTGGCGGGCGCCTACAGTCCCAGCTACTTGGGAGGCTGAGGCAAGAGAATCGCTTAAGCCCAAGAGTTGGAGGTTGCTGTGAGCTGTGAGGCCACAGCACTCTACCAAGGGTGAGTGAAACTCTGTCTCCAAAAAAAAAAAATCATACTCTCCAGGCTGGACCCAGTGGCTCACGCCTGTAATCCTAGCACTGGGAGGCCAAGGAAGGTAGCCTGCTTGAGGTCCAAGACAGCCTGAGCAGGAGCAAGACCCTGTCTCTACTAAAAATAGAAAAATTAACCAGGTATTGTGGCAAGCCCCTATAGTCCCAGCTACTAGGGAGGCTGAGGGAGGAGGATCATTTGACCCTAGGAGTTCAAGATCACAGTAAAATGAGATGACACCACTCACTACACTCTACCCAGGGCAACAGAGTGAGACTATCTTAAAGGGGAAAAAAAAAACAAACTCTACAGAATTCCGCATCCTATTTTTGTCAGTTTCATTTTCCAGTCATTCACAGATAAAGTTGAATACCTGAAAATATTCCATATTATATTCACATTACATTGTGCCTTTTCTTTATCTCTGAAAATTTTAAGGCTACCTCCACCTAAAAGAGTAGTTTATGTCAAAACACTAGTCTACATTTATCTTTTTTTTTTCTTTTTTGAGACAGAGTCTGTCTTTGTCATCCTCCACAGAGTGCTATGGCATCACAGCTCACAACAACCTCAAACTCTTAGGCTCAAGTGATCCTCTTGCCTCAGCCTCCCAAGTAGCTGGGACTACAGCACCTGCCACAATGCCCACAGGGTCTTGCTCTTGCTCAGGCTCGTCTCTAATGCGTGACCTCAAGCAAACCACCTGCCTCAGCCTCCCAGAGTGCTAGGATTACAGGCATGAGCCACCATGCCTGGCCTATGTTTATCTTCTTAAAATAAATTCTCAGAGGTAAAATGGCCCTATCAAAGAATATGAATATTTTCAAACTGGTCTCCAAAAAGCTTGTATCAATTTATATTCCCACTGGCAAGTTAGGAAGGTCCCATTTTGTCATGCCCTCACCTATTTTGAAATTCATTCACTAATTAGAAACAAATTGTGTATTTTGAAATAAATATATGTACCAAGTCAAATTTACAGATTTAAACTTTCCTTGTTTTATTTCCTATTTATCAACTATAAACAACACTATTTTGAATTCCCATGTCCACTTGTACATGGACTTTCTTCTGCTTCTGCCACCCCAAGATAGCAAGACCAAGACCCCTCCTCTTCCTCCTCTACCTACTCAATGTAAATATAAGGGCGAAGACTTTTATAATGATCTACTTCTACTTACTGAATAGCAAGTATACGCTTTTTTTTTTTTTTTTTTTTTTAGACAGAGTCTCAAGCTGTCACCCTGGGTAAAGTGCCATGGCATCACAGTTCACAGCAACCTCCAACTCCTGGGCTCAAGTGATTCTCCTGCCTCCACCTCCCACGTAGCTGGGACTATTGGCGTCTGCCACAACGCCCCCGGCTATTTTTTGGTTGCAGCCATCATCGTATTTTGGCAGGCCCATGCTGGATTCGAACCCACCAGCTCAGGTGTATGTGGCTAGCGCCTTAGCCGCTTGAGCCATAGGTGCCGAGCCGTATATTCTCTTATAATTTTTTTTCCTTTGGAGACAAGAGCCTCAAGCTGTTGCCCTAGGTAGAATGCTGTGGTCTCACAGCTCACAGCAACCTCTAACTCCTGGGCTTAAGCAATTCTCATGCCTCAGCCTCCCAAGTAGCTGGGACTACAGGCGCCAGCAACAACGCCCGGCTATTTTTTGGTTGTAATTGTCATTGTTGTTTGGCAGGCCGGGGCTGGATTCGAACACACCAGCTCAGGTGTATGTGGCTGGCGCCTTAGCCACTTGAGCTACAGGCACGGAGCCTGTAATTTTTTTTTTTTTTTTTTGAAATAGGGTCTTGCTCTGTTGCCCAGGCTGGATGCAGTGGCTTAATCATAGGTCATCACAGCCTCTAATTCCTGGGCTCAAATAACCTTCCTCCCTCAGTCTCCCAAGTAACTGGACCTAAAAGCACAAACCACCATGCCCGGCTAATTTTTCTTTTTCTTTTTGTAAAGACAAGAGTCTCCTTATTTTTCGAAGGCTGGTCTCAAACTCCTATCCTCAAGTGATCCTCCTGCCTCAGCATCCTGAGTGCTAGAATTGTAGGCACAAACTGTACCCTCATTTTCTTAACATTTTTTCTCTAGCTTACCTTACTTTAAGAATGTAGTATATAACACATATAACATACGTGTTAATCTACCAGGCATGGTGGTATCACTGGGGAGACCAACAAGGGAGGATCTCTTGAGCTCAGGAGGTAGAGACCAGCCTGAGCAAAGTGAGATCCCGTATCTACTAAAAGTAGAAAAATTAGCTAAGCATTGGGGCAGGCACCTATAGTCCCAGCTACTTGGGAGGCTGGGACAGGAGGATTGCTTGAACCTAGGAGTTCAAGGTTGTTTTGAGCTAGGCTCAACACCTGTAGCTCAAGTGGCTAAAGCGCCAGCCACATACACCAGAGGTTGTGGGTTCAAATCCAGCCTGGGCCTGCCAAACAACGACAACTACAACCAAAAAATAGCTGGGCGTTGTGACAGGTGCCTGTAGTCCCAGCTACTTGGGAGGCTGAGGCAAGTCAATCACTTTAGCCCAGGAGTTGGAGGTTGTTGTGAGCTGTGAGGCCACGGCACTCTACCCAGGGCAGAGTTTTTTGAGGCTCTGTCTCAAAAAAAAAAAAAAAAAAAAAAAAAAATGGTATGATGATAGTTCAAAAGCAAATCAATCAAAAGGAGAGAGGGGAAAGCTTTTCATTTTTATAAACAGTAAGCTTCTAATTTGAATGAGGTTTAAAAGATAAAAGTTAAGCCCCTGACTACACGAAAGGATAATACTAGAGGGAAGTTCATACTGTAGAATTATCTTTTTATTTTGGGTAAAAACCCACAGTCATTTGGGGGGAGCTGTAATTAGGATTTAACAGCATTATAATTCTAACAAATAATTTAAATATGCTTGTGAGATAAATATAATAATATTTTATGGGTATTTTGGAATAATACCCCAGTATTAAGACTACAAATACACACTAGCCTACATCACCAATGACTCATTCTGTTTCTTTCTAATGAACTGACCATTACATTTCCAAAGTTCTGAAATGGCCAACAGACCACAGAAAGATCATTCTTTAGGCTCCTGCTTGAAACCAACAGCTTCAGCAAACTGCTGGCCTTGATTCAGGGCCAACAGAAAACAAAACCTTCAGTTAAACAAACCAGCAGAGATTCCCACTATCCCTAGTCTAGTGTATCAAGCCTGAACTAGTGCCAAATAAAAAGATACGGGTAAGGCAGTGTCTGGTCATTGGAAGAGACTGATTGGAACAACGAACATCATCCACGAAGGCCAAGCATCTCTGACTGGAACGAGTGGTATGGGCCTAAAATGGAAAAAAAACAGATAAAACAAACCACTCAACAAAAGAACATACAATTACGGGAATACATCCTTAAAGGCTAGAAAATTCAACATTTAACAAAAACTGATTCACCAGGCAATGCCCACAGCTCAGTGGGTAGGGTGCCAGCCACATACACCAAAGCTGGTGGGTTCAAAACTGGCCCAGGCCAGCTAAAACAACAATGAAAACTGCAACAACAACAAAAAATAGCTGGGGGTTGTGGCAGGCACTTGTAGTCCCAGCTACTTGGGAGGCTGAGACAAGAGAATCGCTTAAGCCCAGGAGTCTGACATTGCTATGAGTTTTGCCATGGCACTCTATCCAGGGTGACAGCCTGAGACTCTGTCTCAAATAAATAAATAAATAATAAACTCTTCTTCCTATCAACCTTACTTCCTGACATTCAGTTGCTACTATTTTACCTATCTTCCCACCTTTTAAGACAAGCTTCCCAAGCACCTTAAGCTTAACCTATGCCTATTTCTGCATAGAAGAATATCTGAACTAAAAAACTTAGAAATCTATCTCAACCATTCAATTTGCAGATGAGAATATTGAAGCCTAGGGCATACAGATGGTCCTTAGGACACTGCTAACCCCTTATTTCCTGACTTCTAGGTAAGTACTTTCACTATAACCCAAAGGTCAGGTTTCAGAGTCAGGACTGAATACAGGCAGTCCCCAGATTACAAACATCCAACTGACACAACTCACACTTACCAAAGGAACTATTAGAATAGCTAAACGTACCTGTTCCTACATAAATTCAACTTAAAAACAAAGCTATAGAACTTATCTCATTCAGAACCCAGGGACTGCCTGTACAGTGTTTTGACAATTACCTAACTTCATTAATAAAGGGAATGTATATATATATGCCTTAGAGGTATATATGCAAATCACCTGTTGGGCGGCACCCTCTGTGGCCAGCATTCTGCGTTCCTTCAACTGCCTGTGTAGTAAGGCTTCCACACCATAGCGCTGGCGGTACCGCCGGAGACATTTTAATCGCTTTAAGTTCTCTCGTTCTTTGGCCAAAAGTCCCTCTGGGCCAGTCAGAAGACTACTACCTAGAGAGTTACAAGAGTCAAGATGTCATTTGCCAAGCAACCCATCAAAATGCTTCTATATATCTACAAGTAAACAAGAAAATCTCTGACTGCAAGGTAGGTACTTTCAGAAGCAAATTCTCCATTCTAGGTACCAAGAAAAAATAAATCTAATAACCTTCCAGTCAATGATGATCACTATTCTATAGTAAGCAGGTCTATGCAAACCTACCCCCAAAGTCTGAAGGTGATGACAAATCAAAGAAAGACGGTGAAAAATCCAGAATAATTGGAAACATTATTAGAATAGACTTAAAAACAGAAGCCATGTCTCCAGCCTAACACTCCCCACCCCACAGTTTACAGACTATAGGGAAGGAATAGGTAGGAAAATTGAAGGTGACCCCTCAGAGAAAGGCAAGAATGCTAAGTGAATCTACCAGGGCAGGATTTATGGTCAAGGCTATTTTGACCTAGGGCAGGATTTACATGATAACAGTAAATAAGGTAGAAATCTTAGAGGTACCCCCAGAATAGGGGTGAATGAAAAGTCAAGACAGCAACTGCATCTATCTTGGAGCTGCTTTAGCCCCCACAACTCCACATACAATAATGGTACCTTAAGATTACAAATGGAGCTAAAAAGATCCCATTGCCTAGTGACGTCTTAGTATAACACATTACTCTTTATTTTTTATTTATTTTTTATTTTTTTGGATACAGAGTATCACTTTGTCACCCTTGGTAGAGTACCATGGGATCACAGCTCACAGCAACCTCAAACTCTTGGGCTCAAGTGATTCTCTTGCCTCAGCCTCCCAAGAAGGCGGGACTGCTACAATGCCCGGCCTAAAACATTACTCTTGAATTTGTGATAATGCTCATGAATAAATTTACAGCGCTACCAGTTGTATGGAAGTACAGCATATACAATTAGATATAGCACATAATACTTGGTAATAATAAGCTGTCACTGCTTTATGTATTTGCTATACTACACTTTTTTTTTTTTTTTGCAGTTTTTTTTGGCCGGGGCTGGGTTTAAATCTGCCACCTTCGGCATATGTGACGGGTGCCCTACTCCTTTGAGCCACAGGCACCGCCTGCTATACTACACTTTTATTATTAAAGTGTACTAGTCCTACTTATTAAAAAAAGTGAACTAGACTTGGCACCTGAGGCTAAGACACCAGCCACATACACCTGAGCTGGCGGGTTCACATCCAGCCTGGGCCCACCAAACAACAACAGCTGCAAACAAAAAATAGCCAGGCGTTGTGGCGGGTGCCTGTAGTCCCAGCTACTTGGGAGGCGGAGGCAGGAGAAATCACTTGAGCCCAGGGGTTGGAGGTTGCTATGAGCTGTGATGCCACAGCACTCTACCCAGGCTCTGTTTCAAAAAAAAAAGTTATAACTATAGGCTTAGCACTTGTAACTCAGTGTTTAGGCACCAGACACATACATGGGGGCTGACGGGTTCATACCCGGCCAGGGCCTGCTAAAACAACAACTACAACAAAAAAAAGCCAGGTGTTGTGGCAGGTATCTGTGGTCCCAGCTACTTGGGAGGCTGAGGGAAGAGAATCATGTAAGCCCAAGAGATTCAGGTTGCTGTGAGCTGTGACGCCACAGCACTCTACTGAGGGCAACATACTAAGACTATCTCAAAAAAATAAATAAATAAATAAATATAAAAGAGCATCAGGGAGTTCCTTCAGGTGGTGTTCCAGAAGGCATGGATATCCTAGGAAATGACAGCTGCATGCATTATTATTCCTGAAGGCCACCCAGTAGGGCAAGATGTTGAGGTGGAAGACAATGACATTGATGATCCCGACTCTGTATAGGCCCAGGCTAATATGTATGTTTGTGTGGGTTTTTTTTTTAGACAAAGTCTCACTTTCTTGCCCTTGGTAGAGTGCTATGGCATCATAGCTCACAGCAACCTCAAACTCTTGGGCTCAAACGCTCCTCTTGCTTCAGCTTCCCAAGTAGCTAGGACTACAGGCACCCACCACAATGCCTAGCTGAATTTTAGAGATGGGGTCTCGCTCTTGCTCAGGTTGGTCTCAAATTCCTGAGCTCAAGCAATCCACCCACCTTGGCCTCCCAGAGTGCTAGGATTACAGGCACGAGCCAACACGCCCGGCCTTGTGTCTTAGTTTTAATAAAAAAAGTTTAAAAAGTAAAAAACAAAGTAAAAAGTAAATATAAAAAAAAATTTAAAGAGAAAAAATAGCTTACAGATTCAGGACATAAGAATATTTTTGTAAAGCTGTATTTATGTGTTTGAAGCTAAGTATTGTTACAAAAGTCAAGAGTGAAGAAGTTAAAAAAACTTTAGTTTGTAAAGTTACAGTAAACTAAATTTATTATGGAAGAAAAAGGATTTTTAAAATAAATTTAGCTTAGCCTAAATATACAGTATATATAAAGTCTATAATAGGATGCAGTAGTAATATTATAGGCCTTCACATTCACTCCCCACTCAATTGACCAATTCAGAGCAACTTCTAGTCCTGCAAGGTCCATTCATGCTAACTGCCCCTATACAGGTGTTACCACTGGTTTTTACCCTTTATACCACATTTCAACTGAACCTTTTCTATGTTTACACATACAAATAATTACCACTGTATTATAATTCCCACAGCACTCAGTATGGTAACATGCTGTACAGGTTTGTAGCCTAGAAGCAACATGCTATCCCATATAACCTAGGTGTGTAGTATGTTATACCATCTACATTTGTGTTAGTATACCCTATGAAGTATAAACAATGACAAAAATCACCTAGTAATACACGTATCTGTCTTTAAGCAACACATTGACTGTACCACCAAAATCACATGTTAAACCCACAATAGCTTATTGGAACTGGCACATAACTTGCCTAAAGCTTCATGTTCCATTTTGCGATTATGTAAGTACCGGCGCTTCTTCTCCTTGAGCAAATGCTGAAGTCGTTTAAACTGATCAATGTACAAAGACTGCAAACGAATTAGCTTCTCACGCATAATCAGAGCCACTTCTTCTGCTGTGTAGACACCAGCATGTCTGGAATAAAACAGAGAACTCAGCAAAGCATAAGAAAACACAATACTAATAAAAACCCAAGCTTAAAAGTAGAAAAGGGAGAACAGTCATTCTGTTTTATAGAATGAGATGATAATGTGTCACCTGATTCAAAAAAAAAGTAATGAGGCTAGACTTAAGTTTATTATTTAACAAGTGGTCAGGTTGAGACAATCACTTCATCAGACAGGAATATTTTTGCAGAGCATTTTACCATTCAAGTTATTAAATAATGAAACAAAATCTCCAAAGAACGGATACTAGTATGCAAATTCACAACGTGGGGGATAGGAACATGCTTTATTATTTTTCCCAGTTATTAATTTGTATTATGCTTACAAGAAGTAAATATGTGGAATACTCTAAATTTTTCATTCAGAGTAAATTTTATTCTCTATATTCTATTCCATTAATGATTTAATACAGAATCATGACTAGTCAGGACAGCTTTAAAGCGTTTAACTTATTAACATGTATCTTAATATAGTCCAGTTAGGCGGTACGCAGTGATTCACACCTATAATTCTACCACTCTGGGAGGCCAAGGCAGGTGGACTGCTTGAGCTCACAAGTTCGAGACCAGCCTGAACAAAAAAGCGCGACCCTGTGTCTACTAAAAATAGAAAAACTAAGGCAAGAGACTCACTTGAGCCCAAGAGTTAGAGGTTGCTGTGAGCTATAACACCATGGCACTCAACCCAGGGTGACAACTTGAAACTGTCTCAAAAAAATAAAAGTAAAAATAAAATATAAATTAATATATTCCAATTAAAACATAAAAGATACCAACATCAAGTTGATTGTAACTTGTAATTTTAAAAAAGATGCATTCCTATATTGGAGCTTATACATATGGACCCTCAAATACAGATCACAATGGGTAATACCCTGTCCTGAGCTCCTTTTCTTGACAATATTCTCAAAATTCAGTACACTGGATTAACCCCTAATTGCCACAGAACTTGGCAAAGACCCATATCAAACATTATGAAGTCTTGCTAACAATTATAAATTAGAAGAACTTCTAAAAGTTATGATAGCAACTAATGTGCTAAAGATTATTTCCTGCTGAAAACACCTGATAAAAATAAAATGGAGCCAATCAAGCTAGGCTAACACAACATAGTTGGTCTGGTCCTACCTGACCTTTCGACTCACTGTCTCCCATATTTATTATTTTGTAGATTCAGCTCGAACTTAAGAGACATATATCTTAAATAGATTAGGACAATTGACTTAGAACATTAACTTCTAAACTAAAATACTGTTTTGAGTCACGGATTATACTGATTAGTGTTTACTATAGGTCATAGGTTCTACTGATCATTGTTTAAGATAAGGATTAACACGGTCTTCACTTTAAAGTGTATTATATAGAACTGTAATTTTAGAAACAGAACAGAACAGTCTTGGAGAGGCTATTCTTACTGTTCTCCAGAATTCCGGCCTTCTGACAAAATTTGATAGACTTTTCCCCATCTCTACATACTGACAGTGACAGGCAGCTGGACCCTCTTTGTCCAGTAACACTACTTCTGAATTTAAGTAATGCAAAATTAGGAGATTAACTTCAAAATTTAGAAGATTTTAGGTTCCAAGGCAAGATTCAGTGGCTCTCTCCTACAATCTTAGCACTCTGGGAGGCAGAAGCAGGTGGGTTGCTTAAACTCAGGAGTTCCAGACCAGCCTAAGCAAGAGCATAGCTGGGTGTTGTGGCAGGCACCTATGTAGTCTCAGCTACTTGGGAGGCTTGAGAAAAGAGGATCACTTGAGCCCAAGAGTTTGAGGTTGTTGTGAGCTATGACACCATAGCACTTTACCAGGGCAACAAAGTAAGACTCTTGTCTCCAAAAAAAGAAAAATAATTTTAGTTTTAGGTTCCATTTGTCTTGTCTGATAATTAAAATTAAAATAGAAAAAAGCTGTATATATATATTAACTTGATATTAAATTTCATATTTTGACTAAGTAAAAATTATTTAAAACTCAATACACACAAATAACATATTTAAACTCATTCTAAATACAAAACTTATAAAACTTATGCTTTATTTAAAAAATTAGCTGTTAAGTAACTGAAATACACAGTATACATAAAATTAATTTTAGGACTGAAGGTACCATATTTGCCATGTACAATGTGTTCCAGTATACTGTGGCCCAAACTTTCAGGGAAAAACGTTTTGCGTTTTAATTTCTTAATTCAAATTATTTTATTTATATTCAGGTATTTTTTTTTGTATTATAAAGGAATTCTGTAAAAATATCAGCTAGATCCTGCCTAAAATGCACAAAGAGAAATATGTCAGTCTTCACTGGCCAAAAATGATTTTGTTGCAAGTTCACTGTAAGTTCGACAAAACCAATTCCTATATTCTAAGGTACAGCTATTGCTTTCTAGAGTTAAACACTTTTAATGTATAAACATAAATACAAGAATGAAAACGTTTATATAAATACAGAATCAGTACTACCCATATAGATACATCCTCATTTCTCCCTCAAAACTTTGGACAAAAAAAGTGCACATAATACACAGTAAAATACAGGGTAATCTCTGGTAAAAATTTTTCATAAAACTTATATATTTGGGGGTAGGGAGGCAGGGAGACAAGAGTCTCACTCTGCTGCCCTAAGGAGAGTATCATGGAATCATCATAGTACAGGGCCAAAACTATTGGTATGTAAGAGAAATATTTAACTACAAAGTACCCTGCAATAGAAATAAGTGAACAGAGGGTGGTGCCTGTGGCTCAGTGAGTAGGGCGCCAGCCCCATATACCGAGGGTGACGAGTTCAAACCCGGCCCCGGCCGAACTGCTACAAAAAAATAGCTGGGTGTTATGGCAGGTGCCTGTAGTCCCAGCTACTCGGGAGGCTGAGGCAAGAGAACTGCCTAAGCCCAAGAACTGAAGGTTGCTGTGAGCTGTGTGACTGCCACGGCAGTCTACCGAAGGGTGGTAAAGTGAAACTCTGTCTCTAAAAAAAAAAAAAAAAAAGTGAACAGAAACTAAGAAAAATCAAAACATGATGAATAAAATCGGCAAATTACAGAAATAAAATCTCAAAGACTATCAGAAAATGTTTAAAAGTTTTAAAAGTATATGTCTTAAGGCTCGGCGCCTGTAGCTCAAGGGGCTAAGGCACCAGCCACATACACCGGAGCTGGTGGGTTCAACTCCAGCCTGGACCTGCCAAACGACGATAACCACAACCAAAAAATAGCCGGGCAATGTGGCGGGCACCTGTTGTCCCCGCTACTTGGGAGGCTGAGAATTGCTTAAGCCCAGGAATTAGAGGCTGCTGTGAAGTGTGATACCACGGCACTCTACCCAGGGTGACAGCTTGAGGCTCTGTCTCAAAAAAAAAAAAAAAAAAAAAGTTTTAAAAAGGTGACTGACGGGCGGCACCAGTGGCTCAAGGAGTAGGGCACCAGTCCCATATACAAAGTGGTAGGTTCAAACCCGGCCCCAGGAAAAAAAAAAAAGGTGACTGAGTTACATCTCAAGAAAATGGCTGAGCAGTGCCTGTGGCTCAGTGAGTAGGGCGCCAGCCCCATATAGCGAGGGTTCGAACCTGCTCTTGGCCAAAACTGCAACAAAAAAATTGCCAGGCGTTGTGGCGGATGCCTGTAGTCTCAGCTACTCAGGAAGCTGAGCAAGAGAATCGCCTAAGCCCAAGAGCTGGAGGTTGCTGTGAGCTTTCTGATGCCATGGCACGCTACCGAGGTTGATAAAGTGAGACTCTTATCTCCACAAAAAAAAAGGAAAGAAAAGAAAAAGGGCTATGACTGCTTAACCTAAAATACTGAGCTTTTAACCTAATAAAGTTAATCTCACTGCACCCTGCCAGAAGAAAATTAAGCAATGGTCTGGGAACTGGAATTTATAAATTAGAAGCAAGTACAATTATTAAAATTTACTAGAAATTGGCTCGGCACAAGTAGTACAGTGGTTACGGCGCCAGCCACATACAAGTAGGGTGGCGGGTTCGAACCCAGCCAGGCCAGCTAAACAATGACAACATCAACAAAAAAATAGGCAAGCACTGTGGCAGGTACCTGTAGTCCCAGCTACTTGGGAGGCTGAGGCAAGAGAATCGCTTCAGCCCAAGAATTGGAAGTTGCTGTGAGCTGTGATGCCAGCACACTCTAACCTGGGCGACAAAGTGAGACTCTGTCTCAAAAAAAAAAAAAAATTTACTAGAAATTATGGAGGGTGTGGGAGGAAGTATGAGCACCCTGACTAATAAACATGAATTCTGGATTCATGTAACAGATGGATCATTTAAAGACAGATGCGCCAGGCTTTCATTTCATAGCTAATCATTAAAATCCTGTACTAACTCCCTTGCTCTGATACACACAAAGTCAAGGTTTTGTTATTAGAACTCATCTTAAAAAAAAAAAAACTTTCTATTTCACCGAGTACTGACTTTTATTTAAACAAGTATTCTCCTGCTTTATTCTGAAAACAATGATGAAGATTCCACATCTAAAACAACCTTCACCAGGGCAAAGCATGTGGCTCAAGGAGTACAGCACTAGCCCCATATACTGAGGGTGAAGGGTTCAAGCCCGGCCCCAGACAAAACTGAAAAATAAAATAAAACAACCTTCACCAAAACAAGTTTTTGGTGTTTACAGAGGTCACATGATAAATTTTTTTTTTTAAAGAGAAACAAAGTTTTAACAATACCTTTAGCTAAAACTTCAAAAGTGTTGGGAGATTATAAACAAGTTTTTAAAGATTACAAGTTACAAAGCAATTAAGTAAATAGTTACTTTGAGGGAAATCACATTTACATACACAGAAGGTTTTAAAAAAAGCTACACCAAAATTTTGGTTAGATGGGTGCCCATAGCTCAGTGGTTAGGGTGCCGGCCATATGCACCAAGGCCTGCTAAAATAAACAAACAAATAAATAAATAAATAGCTGAGCACTGTGGTGGGCACCTGTGTCCCAGCCCTACTAGGGAGACTGAGGCAAGAGCTCAAGAGGCTTTGAGCTCAAGAGTTTGAGGTTGCTGTGAGCTGTGATGCCACGCACTCTATCAAGGGCAACATAATGAGACTATCTCAAATAAATAAATAAATAAAATTTAAAAATAAAAAAAATATTTTGGTTAGCATAAGGTCTCTAGTGACATGATAATACAAAAAAGTGCCCTTTCTTCAACAAGTGAAGATAAATGCAATTAAAACTATTAAATGATTCAAAAAGTAGTTCTGATCCTACTGATGACAAAGACACTGGTATCAAAGACATAAATTCTTTTTGTGTAGAGACAGAGTATCACTTCATCGCCCTCGGTAGAGTGCCATCGCATCACACAGCTCACAGCAACCTCCACAATGCCCAGCTATTTTTTTGTTGCAGTTTGGCTGGGGCTGGATTTGAATCCGCCACCCTCGGGAGATGGGGCCTGCGCCCTACTCACTGAGCCACAGGTACCGCCCAAGATATAAATTCTTTTTTTTGTTTTTTTGTTTTTTTTATTGTTAAATCATAGCTTGTACATAAATCATGTGTACAAACAAGATATAAATTCTTAATGGAAACAATTTCATTCAATAAACACTATTAAGCTCATATTATTAAATATAATAAGACAGTGACAATACTAATTAATATTATAAAGAAACATTTAACAACTCTACATGCCTATAGTGGGTCTCAATTTTTTTTGGGCAATTTCATTAGAAAAATTAAGGAAAGCCTTATATTAAGTTATCTAATAGCTGGGTATATTGGGGGCTTTACTATCCCTTTTAAATATATTTCTTTTAGGAAAAACTGACATCACTGCCTCATTCTTTCAGCACTTATATTTCTCATAAAATCACTAACTGGTATTTTAATTTACACAGCAGTCTCTTATGAGTTAGCTAACTGTGCCCCCTGAAGGCTGATGCACTGACAAAATCAAGTTTCTGGCCCTTCCATGAGTGTTTGCCACATGGAAAAACACTCATTTTGTGACCCTACAGATAATACATCTCTTCAAAGCAGCAAGTCTGGCCATCTAGAAACACAATGGGAAAAAAAAAATGTTTTGTATAAGTTACTACTCTAAGAGAATCCTGCTAAAAAACAAACATTCCCTCTCAAAATTCCTTGATGAGCTTTCTAAACCAATACTGCCTGAACAGCTGACTACACTGAGATTACTCAATAGAAACTGATGAATTAGTCCACACAGAAAATGTAAACTCAGACTATGGCTTTAGCATCCTAACATACCCAATCTTATC
>CAUYPK010014252.1:27500-63848 GCA_963574355.1 Loris lydekkerianus
GCGCCCCGCCTCCCTCCCCTTCCCCCGCACGCCGCCTTTGTGCCGTCCCGCCTCAGAGATCACTGCTGGGCCAGGCCCGGCGGCCCGTGCGAGCGCCATTTTGTCCTAAGGCTCGGATCACCGGAGAACCCGGCTCCTGGGAGCCTGTAGGAAGACTGATTCCGACACAGCTTGAGGCGAAGTAGCAGCTCCGAGCGGACAGACAGGGAGAAGCAGCAGCCTAACTACAAGGTCTAACAGCAGAAAGCTCCGCCATCTTACCTCGGGCGCCGTAGAGCCCTCCTCTGGCCGCCGCAGCAGCTCTTCCCCCGGCCTCGCTCCTTTCCGTGGTCCTAACTGCTGATTGGCTACTGCTCTGACGACGGCATGTCGCCATTGGCCGAGGCCTGCTACCTATCAGGTCTGCGAAGGCGGGGCGCTGAAAAAATGCTGGGCTGGGTGGCTAAGACGAGCTGTCTGTCAGCAGCTCCGCCCCGAGGAATGTGAGCCTGGGAGCCCCGCGCCCAGCGCGCTGTTGCGTGGGTTGCCGGCTGCTATTTTTCCACCTCACAGTGGCTTATTTTCAGGTTGCTTTTAGAACCCGGGTCTGTAATCCTAGGCTGCTGCTCTCTCACCACTCATACCACAACGGGTATAAAATCGGACAGAATCTAGAGGATCCCTGTACATTTGACTCTTCCACATGTAAAGACGTTAGTTTTCTTTTATGAACAGCTCAATACATTTACTGAACATATGGTGTAGAACACCCTGAGAAACATTTTTTGGATGTTTATTCTAAGTAACGTAATGGGGAATTACATGTATAAATCATTTAATTTTTCAGAACAATCAATCCTAAGAGGCAGAAATTATTATTACCTCCATTTTTACAAAAGAGACGACTGAGAAATACACTGGGCCCATAGCTAGTAAATGGGAGAGGAAGGCGAATTTGAACCCGGCCTTCATCCTTTATCCCTTATTGCCCATCATATAGTAAAGAGCATTGGACTAAGAACAAAGAAATAAGAGTTCTAGTTTAGGCCTTGATTCTCTAAAATTCTCTGCAATTCTATGCTAAATAATGCAGGTATTATAGACATGACACAATACCAATTTTAGCCTTTTAAGTTCAAATCGTTCATCTCCACTGCTTGCCTTGTAAAAATGATCGAACACTTTCTTCACATAACCCTTCTATTGTTTGCATCCCAACCTCCCTTAATCTGCTCAGTTTCTTTTAAGTAAGATGTCCTGAGGAATGAGCAGGTGACATGGTTAACATTGGAAGTGAGCATAGAAAATCTATAGCCCTCAAGAAAAGTAGTCCATTTAGGGACAAGAAATTATTAAAACCAAAGTGTGTGAGGATAGTGCTGTTTTCCAGAAACTAAGGCAACCCTAAAATTACGCCCTTTTCTGAAAGTCATCCATTCAACAAATATTTATTGAGCACCTAAGTGCAAGGCACTAAGGACACAGAAGAGAACAAGAAAGAAATAACTGGCTGGGCGCCCATAGCTCAGTGGTTAGAGCACCAGGACTGGTGAGGTCAAACCTGGCCCAGCTTCCTAAAACAAACAAACAAAATAACAAACAAAACAAAACAAAACAAACAACCAAAAAAAAAAAAATTATATATATATATATATATAGCCCGGCATTGTGGCGGATGCCTGCAGTCCCAGCTACTAGGGAGGCTGAGGCAAGAGAATCACTTGAGACCAAGAGTTGAAGGAGGCTGAAGCGAAAGTCACTTGTGCCCAAGACTTTGATGTTGCTGGGAGCTATGATGCCAAGGCACTCACTGAGGGTGACAAAGTGAGACTCTGTCTCAAAAAAAAAAAAAAAAAAAAATTAAGGCTAAGCGGCTGTAATACAGTGGTCACGGCGCCTGCTGCATACACCAAGGGTGGTGGGTTCAAACTCAGCCTGAGCCAGCTAAAAACAATGACAACTGCAACAAAAAATAACTGGGCATTGTGGCGGGCACCTATAGTCCCAGCTACTTGGAAGGCTGAGGTAAGAGAATCACTTATGTCCAAGAGTTGGAGGTTGCTGTGAGCTGTGATCGGCACAGCACCCTGCTGAGGATGACATGATTGAGACTGTCTCAAAAAAAAAAAAAAAAAAAAAATTAAAATTGCTCTAATGAACAATTGAAGAGATGCAGGAATAGAGATGCAACGAGATTTTCTTTTAATGAGAAGGTCTGCCAAAAGTCTTAGTTGAGAAAAAAAAAAATACTTCTAAGTCCAAGACAGACAAAAAATTACTATTCAGAAGCACTTCTCCATACTTTCCCCAGTTGTCTTCCTACCTCACAGTCACCCAATCTTGGTCTCTTTTCCCCAAATTCTGAGTGCCGGTCACCTTTCTTTTCTGCTAATATTCCCTTGGTTGTCTTATTCTTTTTCTTTTGGAGACACAGTCCTATCATGTCGCCTTCAAACTCTTGGGCTTTACGGATTCTCTTGCCTCAGCCTCCCAGTAGCTGGGACTACAGGTGCCTGCCACAACACCTGCCTATTTTTTGTTGCAGTTGTCGTTGTTTAGCTGGCCCAAACCGGGTTCAAACCTACCACCCTTGGTGAATGTGGCTGGCCTCGTAACCACTGTGAGCTGTGCTACGGGCCCCCAGCCCTTGGTAGTCTCATTCTATCTCATTCCATTCATAAGCTCATGACTCCTAAATGAGTATCTCCAGCCTGAACCCCTCCTTTGAACTCAATCGTATAACTATCTGTCCAGTGGACTTTGGCATTTCAAATTTAATGTTAAAGCCAACTCTTGCTCCTCCTGTAGTCATCTCCACATCAGTATATAACTCCATCCTTACAGGCAATCTGGCCAAACACGGAAAATCATCCTTGACTTCTTTCTCTTCCTTTATAGCAAATAATCCTATTGGCTCCATCTTCAAGATACAGCACTCCTCATTGCCTCGAGCACTTCCAGCCTATTCAGGCCACCCTCAGCTATCACCAAAATGTTAAGGCTCCTTGCCCTTGACTCCTGTAATCTATTTTCAACATGGCAGCTCAACTGAACTTTTTTTTTTTTTTTTTTTTTTTGAGACAGACTTACTGTTGCCCCCGGTAGTGTTTTGGCGTTATAGCTCCCAGCAACCTCAAACTCCAGGGCTCAAGTGATCCTCTTGCCTCAGCCTCCCAAGTAGCTAGCGTTACAGGTACCATCAATGCAATTTTTAGAGACAGAGTCTCACTCTTGCTTGGGCTGGTCTCAAACTCCCAAGCTCAAGCAATCCACCCACCTCAGCCTCCCAGAGTGCTAAGATTACAGGCATGAGCCACCTCACCCTCCCTCAGGTCTTTGCTAAAATAAAATGTAACCTCTTGAAGCCTTCTTCCCATTGCATCAGCCCTATTTACCTATACACACATACCTACTACACACATATTCCCTATCCTTTTCCCCCTGCTTTACATTTTCCAAAATACTTATCACCACTATGTCTTATTTGTAAATTTTTTGAAGACGGAATGCTTGTTTACTGACATTCCCATCAGTAGACAGTCCATAGCACTTAGTAGGTACTATTTTCTAAAGAAGGAATAAATGAAAGGCAGGGAAATGCCTGAAAGCACTTTTCAGGAAGGCATATTGAATTTTAACTTTGTCACAAGTGTTTTTTTTTTTTTTTTTTTGAGAGTCTCACTATGTCCCTCTTGGTAGAGTGCCATGGGGTCACAGCTCACAGCAACCTCCAACTCTTGGGCTTAAGCAATTCTCTTGCCTCAGCCTCCCAAGTAGCTGGGACTACAGGAGCCCACCACAACACCCAGGTATTTTTTGTTGCAGTTATTGTTGCTTAGCTGGCCAGGACTAGGCTTGAACCCGCCAGCCACAGTGCATGTGGCTGTGCCCTGATCACTGTGCTATGGGCACTGAGCCATTTTATCTCCTATTTTAAGTATATGAAGAGGTTGAGATTCCATGGTACAAAAAAAGAACAATGTTGACAATCCATAAACTAAATCAATTTACCAAAAAGTAGCCCCCCAGCGCCAGAGATTACAATGAATACAGCCTCTAAGAGATCCACAGGAATCTCAGAAAGGGCTTCAAACATTTTACAGAATGTTAAATGGCAGAGATCAAGATAATCTTACTGAGCTCTCTCAGTGTCCAGGATTGTCATAAGCATTTATGATTAAAACGAAACCTAGCTGTGTAATGATTAGTTTAACAGGCCCAATGATTAAGGTTCCATCTGTACTCAAGCTTAAACTGGTTTACACTTCATCTATTCCCAAGGATAAACCAGACCAGAATTCTTAAATGGCTTCCATGAACATTTTAGCTTATATTTATATTTATTTCTAAAATTATAGAGGGTGCAAAATATATATATACACTCTAAGGAAATAAATGTATTGACATTGTAATAACTCAGTATATACCAGTAACGTTTGTTACGTTGTATAATATATCTTGTATCTCTTATAGTATTACAACTTTTAACAGCTTGTTCCTTTCTTAAAATGTATGCATTTTTCTGGCACTTTCTGAATATATTTGAAAAGGAATAGAAAGAACTCATGGCTCTTAAGAAGTACCTATCACTTCATTAAATTTATCTTTTTTCCCTTTTGAAGCTTTTAAACTAGCTACTGCTAACTTTGCATTATAAATTTGGAATACTTCAACATAAAAGTTCTTTCCCTTTGGCTGGGCACTGTAATCCTAGCACTCTGGAAGGCCAAGGCGGATGGATTGCCTGAGCTCACGAGTTCAGAGACCAGCCTGAGCCAGCAAGACCCCATCTCTAAAAACCCACCAGCCTTGGTGTAGCTAGCCGGCGCCCTAACCACTGAGCGATGGGCACCAAGCCACAAGAGAATCTCTTGAGCCCGAAGTTTGAGGTTCCTATGAGCTGTGAAGCCACAGCACTCTACTGAGGGCGACAAAATAATGAGACTCTGTCTCCAAAAAGAAAAAAAGTTCTTTCCCTTGGAGTGTGTAATTTATAAGATTTATCTTGTGAGTGTAGTCCCAGGACAAGAATTAACTATTCACTATCAACTTTTCCAGGCACTATCAAGAATGTTAAATTTTTTTACTTCAAAACATTTCCTTTCAAATATATTGCTGTATCTATACCAACATTTTAAGTTTTTCAAAGAATCAAGCATTCATTCAAAAATAGTTTTTTCCCCTTTGACAACAACATAGTAATTTATATGTAGTATTACCAGGTTCACTGTGATGGCCAAATGTTTAGGTCTTTCCAGAAGGACTCAATTCCCCACAGGATCTTACCCAAGAATATACTAATATCAAAATTGAAACAAAAATATATCAACAAAATAATAAAGACTGAAGACTAATGTGAAGACTCAGCACACATAAACAACAATCAGGTGAGTGTTTTATCATTAACATTTATTGATGGGATGGATACAGATTAGAGACACATACCTGACAGCAAAATATCAAACTGATAGCCAGACTATAAAATGTATACAACATCCTTTTTTAAAAATTTTTTGAATTTTTTACAAAGAGCCCTTACTATAATGGTCACTTACATCCTATCATTCACATAACAGCAGAGATCCCAGGGGTAGCATCCAGAATTGAGGTGCCCCAAGGATGACAGAGGCAACAGCAGAATAGTATGCTGAGAAAGGACAAAGAGAACAGACAAAAACCTTACACAAAATTGTACCTGAGTGACATAGATTGATAAAGTGTTTTACTTTTTTTTCCTTTTTGCTCTTTGGTCTGATAAGAAAACGGATAGTTTTAAGTGTGTGAAGTAGGGTGGGAAAAGATCGATTTCAAACTCAGAAAACTAAGTTAACACTAAGTCAGACTGCTGCATTCTTTTCTTTGGGTGCTTAAGCTAGCCAGCACTTACACATAATTGCATTATGATCAACAACTAATCAGTTCATTCCTCAGTTTCCACTGAAGAGTTTCTGATGACCTGATGGAGGACATACTTGCTCTGGCTTCAATTAGCATGCTGTCAAGCATCTCTCTCTATGCTTAACATGGCAACACAAAATCCAAGAGCCTTTCTCTTTTCATTCACCATTAATACACACTCATAAAAGGGAAGATGGATACTGCTTTTTTTTTAAATAAACATAACTTTTTCTTTACCTCCGTTTTCCAATCCCAAGTTCATATTAAAAACTTTAGAAACATTAAAATGGAGCACTCCTCCCACTTAAAAAATAATCCCCATTCCAGATAACTCTATCAAGTAGGATTAGAGTACCATGCCTATTTCAAACTCACATCCACCGAGGAGTAAAAAAGACAAAATTCAACAGGTGGTACAACATGAATATTTCTTAAACCACCAAGAGCAAACACTAAGTTAAGAGCTAAGACTTATGCACTCAATAAATTTGGGGAGGTATCAAAGTCATTGAGGATTTAGTGGAGGATATTAGCAGAGGGCTATTTCTCACCATCTGATGGGTTGCATAGACTGCTTAAATTCTCCCAAATCCAAAATATTTGCATTCCCACTTTGAGAAGTTCTAGAGACCTTCATTTTCCCAGCATGAGTATCAAAGTAATTCATCAATAAAAGAAAAAAAATTTTAATCAGTTCTCCAAATAAGGGAAACACAGAAGTTTAAATCCGACCATACTGGGATAGATAAGGCCCCTCTAATTGCCTTTTTCCAGAAGCAAGGTATAAGAAGTATACATTTCAATATGAAGAATTAGGTAGCAGAAGGTTAAAAAAACCCAGCAGTGATGTTACCATGATTTTATTTCTATATCCTAATCCATTGCTGTTTGCAACTGGAGATTTAAAATTTTCTGTCAACATTGGTGAACCCAATAATACAGAACTGTATAGTATACAGTAAATTAAAACACTAAAATCATTTTTAAAAAAGAAGAAAAAGTTAAAGGTCTCTGATATGGAAATACACTGATTGATGAATGAAAAGACTAGACTAACATCTAAATATTTTCTAAACCCAAAAAGGGTAACATACTCTAAAAGACCAAATTGGCTTTAGATTAATGTTTCGTTAGAGTTCTAACAGCAACACAGATATCTGATTTTAAAACCCTAAGAACAATCCACAGGTATTTGTTTTTGTTAACATGAGAATCAAGCAAAGTTTAGGAATGAGATTTACAGAACTTGAGGCTCCAGGCCTACTTACCACCTTCACTTATCCTTGTCAGTCTAAGATAAAGAAAAAACAAAAAGCCTTATTTACTAGGCTAACTCCAGATGTACAAATCCCACTTCTTACCCTTTGAAGGTGTGCGAATAGGGAAGATACACAAGTGCTCAGAAACCACACAATCCAAACTCAATTAAAACACAGTAAGGTTTTAATTGAATTTATGGAATTTGAATGATATGAATGCTAGTCGACAGGCCCATCTGCTACCCCAAGACAACACAGCAGCTTCATATAGAACCCATAAGGAAGTTCATAACATATGCATAGATCTAAAAGCAGACACTGTAGGCATCTTAACGACAGTTAACAGGTGGCATTAATACAGAAAGATGTCTAAACCGACCTGTACCAGCAATGATCCACTAGTGCAAAGATCAGACCATGTTTGAGAACTTGTTTCTGTTTCATTCCTAACCACAGTCTAAGGAACTCAACAACTGCTATGGGGAACTACTATAAAATCAAGTGGATATGCACTTCAGTGTCAGAGGAGTGCATGTGACTTAAAAGTATGTGACATAAGAATAATTAAAAGCTGGAAAGAACTTTTCAGAATCAAAGCAGAATACAGATGCAATCTAAATGCCATTATACCCCTTGGATAGGTCAGGAAGGAAAACAGATGTTACCCAACAAAATGTAAGTAAACAGGAAGCCTAAATTTAGTAAACACAACCACACATCTACCAATTATGAGACAACATGGAAAATATTAAGGGGAAAGAAGAAAATGTAATCTATAAAAGTGAAGTGACATTCCAAGTCAAGTAGTATTATTGGTTGATAGGTCAACAGAGAGCTCCTTGTTTTACTAGCATTGGCAGGCACTCTACAGACAGGTCAAATACGCAGAGAGGCAGGACACTAACCCCTTCCTACAAATTCCTTTCTATATTAAAGGACCCTACATCATTAAATCCAACCGCCTTAGTTTTCTTCCCAAATGGTTTCTGGCGAAGAGCAGGACACATACAACTCCTCTTTCCCCTTAATTTCCAATGAAAAGAATTCAACTTCTCCCTAAAGACTATTTGGCATGAAGGAAACTCTGTTAAAAACAAAAAATTCAAATTGCACCATTTCTTCTACAGCAAAAAAATGCCACGAAGATCAAAGATTATCCCATTAAACTGATCTGTGGCTAGGTGATTTTCAGTGTGACAGCTTGGCTTAGAATTTTTTCTAGCCAAGATTCCTTGAAAGATTTCTTTCCTCACCAAAAATGTTCCCTCCTAACATATGGGATAATCAAGCCCCCATAATACAAGGACTTCTAACCTATTTTTTTAAAGGGCTCATAGAAATCTCAAGAATTTGTCTAGAACCTTAAATCACCAAAGATGAACAACCTAAACACAACAGAATCTATTGGCTAGGCTTACTTGCTCCCACTGCATTGGTACTGTTAACAAACTCCAATTTCTCAAGTAACAGGCAGCAAAAACTTGAGGATACAGCTGTTTCCCTTCAGATATACAGATTTTAAAAAGCAAGTCTTACATTCATAATGTAATTTAAAATATAATGTTCTAAAAATTCCAAATAACAATTTCATTGTTTTTATATCCCCCGACTCCATGGCTTCTCCCAGAACTATTATCACATATGGTCTAGGCTTTCATAGGCAGGATATATATAGCAAGCACATCTCCCTCCCGTTGAGACCCTGAGACTGCTCTCTTATTGGAATACTTTCCAAAAGCCCAACTGGGAAAAAGACACACCCAATTCAGTCAGGGCAGAAGCCAGCCTGGCTCACCAACCCTCCTTCCTCAACCCCACCCATTTTGCATCAAAATGAAAGTAAAAAGGAAGTTTTCATAATGAACTTAAGAGTCAAGCCACTGGCAGCACTTGCCCAAACTAGAAATTAGAGGGCTACTCTCAATTACAACATAAAGAGCAGGGAAAATGCCACGTCAGATGCATGTCTCTTCCTTCCTTTATGTTCTCAAGATCAACCATGGTCTCTCTAGTAGACTGTAGAGAAGTGAAAATGGTAAGGGATAGGGAGGGAAAGATAAAACATGATTTTTAAACACACACACACACACTTAAAATGCACATACCCACACTTACATACACACTTCAAGTGGCCTGAGTCTATTTCAGAACTCTTAGCCAAAAAACCTACCCTCCCACCCACCCTGCACACATTCCCACCCTCCAATCCCACCCCCCAGGAGTCACTGCTATGTATCTCATACACACAGCAAAATCCTTATTCCCTCCCCAGTTATATATAAAAAAAACTAAACAGATAACTTACTTTCTTTAAATTACTTTTTAAAGTCTCTTAAAAGATTTTGACGTTTAAATACTTCCTCTCTTCTGTTATATTAAACACCAAAAGGATCCACAATTTTTTGATAAGACAAACCCTCCATATTTCAGTTCTGGCAAGAAGAGGAAAGATACCAGCTCCGATCAACCTAATTGGAAGGTGGAGAGGCCCAAGAATAGAAAAAGTATTCTTAATCCTTCACAGCTTCAACACATTCCATCTCTCTAATACCAGTAAAATTGCAATAAAAGTTAAACGTATAAGACAGCGGATATAACAACCAAGGCCCTCCACAACCCTCCCACTTACGTCTCATTATCAATTTATTCCCTAGTCCAAGAAGGGCGACGCATTTCATAAGGGAAGTAATTCTTAGTCCAGAATCAGTAGTCAAAAAAAAAACAAAAAAAACAAAAAAAAAAAACGAACCAACCAACCACTTTTTTTAAAAGAAGTTTTTCTCTCTTCTTTTTCTTTTTTACTTAGGAAGGGGTGGAAGTGGTGGAGGCGGCTCTGAAGGTAGAGGTGGTGGCCGGGGCTTGTCTGTATTGCCAGATCTGGAGATTCCACCAGCCCGTGGATTCAGATATTCACCATAAGAATGAACAAATTCAAACGCAGGGGGCTGTGTTGGCTGAACACCCTGGGCACTAAGCAAGGAGTGAAGCATATTCACAGTATCTTGATAGTCTATTGTCTGGGTTGTGTTATGACCGTTGGCTCCACTGGGCCCTTTATCTAGTTTCATATGAGGAACTCGAGTTTTACAGCTGGGCTGTGAAAAGGGAAGGCCACTTGTGTCTGAGCTATGCCCAGGCAACTGGCCCATAGTAGGAAGTGGAGGGAAGGAGAAATTTATGGAAGAGGATTTAGTACTCTTAGCAATCTTGGCTGGATGATCAAACACTGCACTTCCAGTCTCTTCAGGGGGCCCCCTTTTACGAGTAGAACTGGAAGAGGAAAAAGAACTAGACAAGCTATAGGTTTTGTGTGCTAAGGTGCTTGTCTGGCTACTATGTTTTGGATCACCTGGACGTTTACTCCCAGTGACAACTGGAAGTTGTGCATGAGAGTGCTTGTGTGAGTGGTGATTATGATGGTGATGATGATTAGATGGGTGAGTCTTGTGCTTTTCTTTGTACTCTCGGCTCTTTGTAATACTGTCCTCTAAAGAATTGTGCTTGTCAGCTGCAGCATGAACTTTAATGCGCATTTTTATCTCCTCTGGTTTTGAAGAACCAGCTTTATCTCCACCTGCCATTGGGATTCTCATTTTGAGAGCTGTTTTGTCAGCCTTTTCCAGAAAAGGCCGTTCAGGGTTGTCTGAACCCTCTATGGGCATTTTCAGAATGACTGAAGAATGGCTATCATGGTGAGACAGGAGATTCTGGGCAGCATACGCGTACTGTGACTTCACATTAGCCTCCATGTTCTCCAATTGCCTTTTCTGAGCAGCCAGCTCTTCTGCATGCTTTGCACGGTATTCTTTCAGTGACACTTTAGCTGATGGCACACTCTTAGTGTTCTGCTTCTGGGAAATAAATGCATTTGAACTATCCTGCTGCAAGGAATGATCAACTCCCATAAGTGCTAAATTCTCACTAGTCCGATGACTCTGAGCAGGTTCTAGTTTAAAAGTAGGTTGGGAGGAAAGCCAACGCTCGCCCTGTAACATCTCCACACTGCTTAAGTTGCTAGATGACTCTTCAGAGACTGGAAGAGAAGGCACTGCACTTGTGGTAGAAGAAGTTGACATGCTCATTAAACCTGCAATAGTTGTGTCTGAAGAGCTCTGGGAGATCATATTGAGGATTGTCTGTTCGGAAGTGTTTTCTTCTGCTCCTCGGTCATCTGCTTTTGTTTTCATGGCAGCCTGGCATGCCTACAATGGAGCAAAACATCTGTTCACTTTAGGTAGTTTATCAAATAGAAAAACACTAATTGAATAGACTGTACTTGCGGCAACACTAGCAGTTCTAGGTAGGCCACAAGCAAGAGGCTACTCAAACATAAAATCCGATAAATATTATCACCAGAAGATTTAAAAACCTCCAATTATCCCAGCAATCTTTACAAATGTTACAAAGCAACAACGAAAAATAATTTGTGCTTATCTAAAAATCATTCATGAACATCTATGCCTACTTGTAACTACTTAATTAGTCCATGAATGAATTCTAGAAATTTTGGTGAGTTTTTATATGAAAGTAAAATATGAATTATGTGATCTCAAGCTCACTTTGCCTAGGCTTCTAAGAGGCAAACACATTTTCTACAACTTATTCAACTCAGGAGAATAAAATTAAGTGTATTAGTCTGGATTTGTGAGAAAATGAGGAAGACTTATTTTTATTAAAAATACGAAACACTTCACGAATTCACGTGTCATCCTTGTGCAGGGGCCATGCTAATCTTCTCTGCATCGTTCTAATTTTAGTATATGTGCTGCTGAAGCGAGCAAGAGGAAGACATTTTTAAAGAAATTTTCTGATACTGGGGAAAAAAGGAATGACTTCATTATTTGTAACTAACAATTTGAAAAAAATATTTTAAACACAACATTGGACAATAATACCAAAAAAAAATTCTAAAATCCATTTTTAAACTAACAACACCTCAAAAATAAATAAAACTACAACACTGACCAGTTCTAACCTTGTGAATTTTTTTTTTTTTTTTGAGATACTCTCAAGCTGTCGCCCTGGGTCACAGTGTCACAGCTTACAGCAACCTCAAACTCTTAGGCTTAAGCGATTCTCTTGCCTCAAGCTCCCATGTAGCTGAGACTACAGGTGCCCACCACAATGCCCGGCTATTTTTGTTGTTGTTGCAGTTGTCATTGTTGTTTTAGCTGGCCCAGGCTGGGTTTGAATCCACCAGCCTCGGTGTATGTGGCTGGCACCCTACCCACTGAGCTGTGGGCACCGTTTTTTGTTTTATTTTTTTTTTAAAGACAGAGTCTTGGGGTGGCGCCTGTGGCTCAAGGAGTAGGCTGCCAGCCCCATATACCGGGGGTGTCAGGTTCAAGCCTGGCCCAGCCAAAACTGCAAAAAAAAAAAAAGAACAAATATTAAAGACAGAGTCTTACTTTGTCACCCTCAGTAGAGTGTTGTGGTGTCATAGGTCACAGCAACCTCAAACTCTTGAGTTCAAGAGATTCCCTTGCCTCAGCCTAAGTAGCTGGGACTACAGGTGCCTGGGACAATGCTCAGCTATTTTTAGAGACAGGATCTCGCTCTTGCTCAGGCTGACCTTGAACCTGTGAGCCCAAGCAATCTACTTGCCTCGGCCTCCCAGAGTTCTAAGATTACAGGCGTGAGCCACCTCGCCTGGCCTTGACCTTGTTTTTCTACCTTACCTCTACTAGAAATCAATACTCTGATTCAGAGAAGCCATGGTTTTTCCCTAGCAGTCTTTACACAGAAAATATTCAAAAAATGCTATTAACTAAATGACACATTATAGGAGTTGAAAATGCAAATCAAATCCTCTATCACTTAGCTATGAAGTTGAAGTCATAATTATTGCACAACTATAAAACAGGAAATTCCAAACTAGGATAAACATTCGATTCTGGTATATTCACTGGTACAGTCAAAAGAAGAAACTAGCTTTATTCCATAAGGTAACAGCAATAATTCTTACCCTCCAATTCCGAATGCGTTTGAGTCTGTTGGGAGTTTTCTCCAGAATCTGTAGAAATTCATGTGTCAGCTCTACAAATAAAACATTTAAGAAAGACTCAGAGAGACAGAAGTAATAAAGTAAGAAATCACCTCAACTAACTCACTATTTTCATCTGAATCAAGTCACCTTCAGCCAGTTATGTGACAGATCAAGAACAAGTGCTTTTGAAGGTCCCTTACTCTAAAACTTACCATCTAAAAGTTCCAAGGTCACAGTGGCGTCAACATACTCCCACCAGTGCTTCCCATCAGTTGAGACTGGGATCTCCCAGTTGGACCACTTGCAAGCCAGATGAATGCAGACACAGGCCACCACAGGAGGTGTGTACTGCAGGCTAAATGTGGTCAAATGCAGGCTGACATCAGAGGGAAGGAAAACAGAGAGTGTCATGAGCTCTCAATTCTCAACCCAAAGCTAAAACTCTCCATTATTTAAAAAAAAAAAAAAAAAAAAAAAAAAGTTTTAAAAAACACAGGAGAGCGAAAAGGGCAAGAAATATCCAGTGCTCTGATACAGCACTCTATTTTCCTATTAACCCACCTGTTCAGGTAACAACATTACTAAATTTCTTGACTAATATCATTCAGTCTACACACTAACCAGACAAAAAAAGAAAAAGAAAAATGGGGGGGGAAAAAGGCTAGGAATTCAACTTTTTTAAAACATTGACTTCTGGACCAGTCAATGTTTACTACCTATTACCCTGAGATTCTGCTCAAATCTTAAGAAAAATTATATGGTTTTTGGTGTGTGTGTAATCTCAAAAACCAAGTTTTTCCCTAACTAGAAAAATTACCTTCTCTCTTACTAATTTAGTTCTACTTAAAATAATGAACAATCTCCCTTTCAAGTATGAATATGCTTGACTGATGGTTTATCTCAAAAATTCTCATGAGAGGTTCTAAAAAGGAACTTCTTAGCCCTGGAAGTTACTAGGGGTATCTTTGGTTTCCACATTAGGGATTGCTGTTAAGAATCAGTCATTTGCTAAGACAAGTAATTTATTTTGTTAAAAAAAGAGAAGAAATAAGAAGTATTGAAACTAAGAACCCATTTATTTGGGAGCAGCAAAAGAAAAAGGAGTCTTCTAAAACACCACAATTATTGCAACATTCTCCAAATTAGATTTTCAGTCACTATCAAGGAGCTCTAAGTTTAACTTTCAGAACTGTGTTCTTGGATATTTTAAAGCAAAGTTAACAAATGCAAAGTTGAATATACTATCAAAGAATCATTACTAAATACTTATATTACCATAGCAAATTAAAAAGCACCATGGAAATTTAAACTACAACAATACTATGCATAAAAATCAACATTTACCAGAGAATTGTCTAGAACACACTGTATCAAAGATCATTTCCATGCCTGGGTCCTTGGGTTCTAGTTTACTAAGTGGCTGTATTTACCACTCAAAAGATGACAATTCCAATCCACGTAAAGTCCTATCCCAAAATTAGAAGGGGATAAAAATTAAAATATAAACCTGTTGGTTGCCATGAAGTACGAAGTCTGTGCTAAGTCCTTGCTTGCTAAAAAAAAAAATAAATAAATAAATAAAAACAGTGGGGCAGGGGGAGGGGGAAAAAAAAGTTATTAGTTCCATTTATTCTCAACAAATATTTAGTAACCATTTAATATTTGCAAGGTACTATGAATATAGTAAATGAGGCAAACATCATCTCTGACCATCTGATGTTTATAGTCTACCTAAGGAGACAGATCAATGATTTTTAATTTTAGTAATTATGCTGCTTCCAGACCTAGGCACTCAAGCTGCATTCTGCATACCAGATATTTGGGACACTTATAACAAGTAATTCAGAGATTCTTATGTAAGGATTCACCATGAAACACTAAGCAAGATTAACTAAGATGATATAAAAGCCAAGCTCAGAATCCAGAAGACTTTAATATATTTGGGAAAAGTGATCTTTGCTGGTAAGAAAAGTTATTATTTATTTATATATATATCTTTATATAAACATATAAATATTTTATATGAACATATAAATATATATATATATATATATATTTATTTATTTATTTATTTTTTGAGACAGTCTCACTTTTTCACCCTCAGTAGAGTGTTGTGGCCTTATAGCTCACAGCAACCTCAAACTCTTGTGCTCAAGTGATCCTCTTGTCTCAGCCTCCTGAGTAACTGGACTATAAGTGCTTGGCACAAGGCCTATTTTTTAGAGACACGGTCTCAACTCTTGCTGAGGCTGGTCTCGAACTCCTGAGCTCAAGCAATCCATTCACTTCGGCCTCCCAGAATGCTAGGATTACAACCATGAGCCAGGGCAACCAGCCCATAAAAAAACTTTATTTAACAGAATAGCCTATAATTTAATCCCCAAATTATCATCAAATAACATAAATTATTTAATATATTACAATGAAAAAACAACATTCCTTTTTCAAAATTACATGAAACACACATTAGTAAAATGTAAAATAAGACCAATTACCACTTTGGTCTAGAAAACTATAAAAGGCACTTAAATGTACAATGACGCCCAGACTTTCTATTTTTTTAGTTTTTTGTTGGGACATGGCCTCATTATGTTGCCCAGATTGTGTCTCAAAATCCTGGACTCAAGTGATCTTCCTGCGTTGATCTTCTGGGTGGCCTTTAATCAACCCTAGAATTAAAATGAGATCACCCCCTCTCCCAAGATGAACGTCCTTAAGAAATTAACTCTCACCACTCATTTTGCTATAAATCAAGTAAGCCTTTCGATTTAACTTTTGGCCAAAGCAGATGTGTTAAGTACAGAAAACCACAGCCTCTAAATGGTAAAGCAATTTAAGACAGTCATTTCAAGTTGGGATTCCTTACCTCGAACAAGTTGAGTGCACTTTACTACATGTGTATGTGGGTGATCAATTGTTAATTCAAAGCCTTAAAAGAAAAAAGTTAACTGGTTAGACATTTTACACTTCTTTTCTCTGAGTCATTTGCTCACCCAAGGTTGCTATTCAAAGGCCAAAAGTCACACACACAGTTTGTAATATACTCTTCTCTAAGATATTTTATCTTCAAAGTCGCTTTCACTTTGAGCTAGAGGATATTGCTAAGATCTCAAAAAACACTGAAGAACACAAAACATTTTTAGGGACAATAATGTGATATAATAATATAATATAATATAATATATATACAGGGTAGCCATAACATTTGTGTGCAGTTTAAAATTGCACAGTATTTTAAGGGTGGCGCCTGTGGCTCAAAGGAGTAGAGTGCCAGGCCTATATGCCAGGGGTGGCGGGTTCAAACCCAGCTCCAGCCAAAAGCTGCAAAAATAAAATAAAATAAAATAAAATAAAATTGCACAGTATTTTAAATTGCACATGAACTTCATGGCTACTCTATACAACATGGCATGATATATGACATAACATGAGAGGACATACGATATGATACATACAGTGGAAGAGTCACTCAAGTGATGACTACCTTAGCCTAACGTTTTTTCAGGGTCTTGCTTTGTTTCTGGAGCTAGAATACAGTATCATCATCATAACTCATCAAACTCCTCAACCTCAAACTCCTGGGCTCAAACAACCCTTGTGGTTCAGCCATCCAAAGAGCTAGGATGATAGGTATGCATCACCACACTCTGCTAATTTTTTTCTTTTTTCTTTTTTTTTTTTGGGGGGGGGGGAGGGGACAGAGTCTCACTATATTGCCCTCAGTAGAGTGCCATGGCATCACAGCTCAAAGCAATCTCAAACTCTAAGGCTTAAGCAATTCTCTTGCTTCAGCCTGCCGAGAAGCTAGGACTACAGGAGCCCGCCACATTGCTCGGCTGGTTTTGTTGTTTGTTTGTTTGTTTGTTTAGCAGGCTCAGGCCTGGTTGGAACCCACCAGCCCCAGTGCATGTAGCCAGTGCCCTAACCACTGAGCAATGGGTGCTGAGCCAGCCAATCTTTTTTTTTTTTGTAGAGACAGGTTCTCTGCCCCTAAGCTAAGGCTGTTCTCAAACACCTGGGCCAAGTGATCCTCCTGCGTTGGCCTCCCAAAGTGCCAGGATTAAATGCCTGAGCCACTGTGTCCACTCTAAGCTTAATCTTGAAAAAATACTTTATTTTTTGAGACAGCCTCACTTTGTAGCCCTGGATAAAGCGCCATGGCGCCACAGCTCACAGCAACCTCAAACAATCCTGTTGCCTCAGCCTCCCAAGTAGTTCAAGCTACAAGCACCCATCACAATGCCTGGCTAGATTTTTCTATTTTTAATAGAGACAGGGTCTCACTCTGGAACTCCTGAGCTCAGGCGATCCACTCACCTCAACCTCCCAGAGTGCCACGATGCCCAGCACTGAATAAGCACTTTAAAACTTACTCCTCTTCCCTCAGTTTTGTTCCCTTTCATCATCTCAGTTACATCAGACATTAATCATTTTATTTAACCTCAGATGTTCTTTACCACAATTACTTCAGGAGTATCAGTGTGTCTACAAAAACTGACTTAAGTTGCCTTTTTTGCATAGGTAACTAAAATTTGCCTGATATAAGAAATTCTATTGATAAATTTACAAGATGCAAATTATTCTAAAAGGACCACTGACTTTTGTGAATTAGATCTTACTGGTTTTCACATTAAAAGATACCTAGTGTAAGAAAAAAATGACAGTCCAAAAGAATACGAAAATAAATTTTTCCATACTTTCTAAGATGTTAAAGGCAGCCTATCTGATGAAAATAAGAGATAGTAACAGATCATCATCAGAGTTCCCATGCAACTACTATAGTCTGAGTTCCTCCACTTCCACTTTCCTGTTCTAAACACTGATTACCAATTTTAAAAAACAAGGCTTTTATCTAAATATGATAGATTATAACAATCTGTGCAAGGAAAATGGTTCTTTAGTTTTTGCCATTATTGAAGAGGTTAAAAAATAACAAATCTTAAGCAAATCATGAAACCTGGAACGAGAATTAAAAAATAAAAAATAAAAAAAAAAAAAACCCACTAACTGGTGTTTTAAAGGTCAGCTATACTACTTACATTCTCCCTATGGTATAGGCCAGAGTTAAACCTGAGCTCCATAAACAGATGGACAGACACTCTGCAAAAAATAACCCAAAGGATTTTGTCCTATTTCCTATTTGGCAAATCTAAAATTAAATCATTTTGGTAAATAATGTTAGTATTTTAAGGAAAATAAACTTACCTAAAGTCTGCAAAATTATGCTTTCTAAAATCACCAGATCTTGAACTTGTTGCAGGTAAGCCTAAAAGTGAGAAGACAGAAATTATTCCCCATAAAGGCACAATATGTAAAGTGTAACAACCCCTCCCAGAGAAACCAAAACAATAAAAGACAGAAGTGGAGTTGGGAAGTAGATAAAGAATTAAAATACAATCCCAATCCCTCCTCCCCATTCAGTACAGACTTTTCTAAAAAAAAAAAAGTAAAAGTTGCACACTGAGAAATAACAATTTATTCATACTCAGCCACAGAATATCATAGCCAGAGATTTGGTTCATTTTCAGACTGATATTTTAGGTTATAAAGTTCAAAAATAGGTTGGCTCAGAGCCTGTAGCTCAGTGTCTAAGGCACCACCCATATACGCCAGAGCTGGTGGGTTTGAATGTAGCCCGGGGCTGCCAAACAACAATGACAACTACAACCAAAAAACAGCCGGGCATTGTAGCAAGTGCCTGTAGTCCCAGCTACTTGGGAGGCTGAGGCAAGAGAATCACTTAAGCCCAGAGTTGGAGGTGGTTGTGAGCTGGACACCACAGCACTCTACCCAGGGCAACAGCTTGAGGCTCTGTCTCAAAAAAAGTTGAAAAATAGGTGGCCCCCGTAGTTTAGTCGGCAGGGTGCTGGCCACCTAGGGTGGCAGGTTCAAACCCAGCCCAGGCCTGCTAAGCAACAATGACAACTGCAACCAAAAAATAGCCAGGCATTGTGGCAGGCACCTGTAGTCCCAGCTACTCAGTAGGCTGAGGCAAGAGAATCGCCTAAGCCCAAGAGCTGGAGATTGCTGTGAGCTATGTCACCACAGCACTCTACCAATAGCAGCAAAGTAAAACTCTGTCTCTAAAATATATATATATATATATAAAATATCTTTTAATAACTTTGTAACATTAAACGCTAAAATGACAATAATTTTGATATACTGGGTTAAATAAGATGCACTATTAAAATTAATCCCTCTTTTTAAAAAATCAACTTTCCACTTAACTTTATGATTTAAATAAGGATTTTAAACTATGCTAGTGCTCCTTTCCATACAGCAAAGAAAATATATGCCTCCCTAAGTACCTCAAAAAGATCAAGACATGGGTGAGAAGTTATATAAATATGTACTGGAGAAGGAAAAAAAGGTGGGGATTATTTTGTTTCTCTTTTATATTGTTAACTCAGTTCTATAATGGTGTTTCTAGTCTCAAAGCTAAATAAAGGCCAGAGAATCACTCTTTTCAGCAAGAGCTACTGGTGTGGCTCAAAGAACACAATGAAGGAAGTCAAGAAATGGCTATATCCACCATAATTAGGAAGGACTATTATTAAAAACAAAAAATATATTGGGGAGGTTCCTCTGGCTCAAGAAGTAGGGTGCTGGCCCCATATACCAGGGGTGGCGAGCTCAAACCTGACCCCAGCCAAAAACTGCAAAAAAAAAAAAAAAAAAAAAAAATATATATATATATATACAATCTCCCTAGCAAAGAAAACCTTTCTCCATTAAGATCAGAAGAACACACTATTCCATGTACCTATTTGATAAAGAACAACTGAGGCATCCATTAAAGAAACTTAAAATAAGGTGGCAATAAAAACACATCATTTTTCTCTAACTATTCACAAATATCAGAATTCTCAACTCATCATTCCTCAGTTACTGACTTCTACAATAAGAAGAGAGTTTCCTTTCTTTAAGAAAGTCAAGAAAGGATGGAAGAAAACAAAAAGTTATGTGTATATGCATAGAATAAAGGTCTGGAAAAATATATATCAAACCACAACTAGCAGTAGTGTAGGAGAAAGGGAGATCAACTTTGATTTTAAAAATGTTTCTCTGTATTCCTTTCTAACTTCTAATAAAAGTCCTATCTTACCACTGAGGGGAAAAACAATGTTTCTTAAGTTTTGAATTCTTTTATAATAAGCATAATTTGTATAATTTCTTTAAAAGTTAAAAAAAAAAAAAAAAAAACCTACTGACAGAACTCATTCTTAAGGAGCCATAACAAAAATTATGAGAATATTCTTAGGTGGATGCAGTAACTCACACCTGTAATCCTAGCACTGTGGGTGGCCAGGCCTAGGCAGGTGGGTTATTTGAGCTCAGGAGTTTGAGACAGCAAGCAAGACCCCATCTCTACTAAAAAAAAAAAAAAAAAATTGAAAAACTAGCCAGATGTTGTGGTAGGCACCTATAGTCCCAGCTACTGGAGAGATTGAGGCAAGAGGATAGCTTGAACACAGGAGTTTGAGGTTACTATGAGCTATGACAACACCACACCACTCTACCCAGGGTGACAGAATGACACTTGGGTCTCAAAAAGAAAAAAAAGAGGTTTGGCACCCGTAGCTTAGTAGTTAGGGCGCCGGCCACATACACCAAGGGCCGGCAGGTTCAAGCCCAGCCTGGGCCTGCTACACAACAATGACAACTACAGAAAAAAAATGGCCGGGTATTGTGGCAGGCGCCTATAGTTCCAGCTACTTGGGAGGCTGAGGCAAGAGAATCACTTAAGCCCAAGAGTTTGAGGTTGCTGTGAGCTTTGATGCCATTGCACACTCTACCAAGGGCAACACAGTGAGACTCTGTCTCAAAAAAGAAAATTCTTGGGCAGCGCCTGTGGCTCAAGGAGTAGGGCATCGGCCCCATATACCAGAAATGGTGCATTCAAACCTGGCCCCGGCTAAAAACTGCAAAAAAAAAAAAAAAGGAAATTCTTCATTACAGCTATAGTAGAGAAAAGATGAAAAGTATCTATACTTCTTAATACAGAATACCATATATACTCGAGTATATAGGTAGTTAAAACATACATATATATACACACACCCACATATACATACACAAATATATAATAAAATACTATCTAGACATTTTTTTTAAAAGTAGAGAATACAATGGGAAAATATTTGGGATACAGTTAAGTGAAAAAAAGATATAAAGTACATGCACACACAGCTATTTACAGAAAAGCCAGAATACCAGTAGTTCACTTACATTATATCTATGCTTCTGTGACCTAAAATATATCCAGGTGATGTATTTTTCTTTGCTCTTTTGCATTTTCAAATTTTACCACAATGAATATAATTAACTTTCGCCATAAAATTTATTTTTTTTTTTTTTTGTTAAAGAAAAAGCAAACATTAAAAGGTGCCTTTAACAGCCCCCACTCAAACTTCAATAAATCAAAGTTTTAAGTTACAACCAAAAAAATAAAAGAAAATATAATTAATGTCCTACCTCACTCCTAGTATCAGGAAGTGATTCCTGTGGATGGAGACAAGTATGTGCTACCTTGATGACATGTTCCAATTTTTTTGGCTGCTCTTCTACTTTAGCTGCTAGAAACAAGGCTGCTGGAGCCACAGACTGGATGGAGAAAAAACACATCATATTTATCATTAATATTTATTTTATTTCTAGAACAAGGTGGACATAAAGAGCTTAGTCTCAAACAAATCAAGCGCTTGCCTCAACTTCATCAACTCTTATTTATGCTCTTCCCCCTACATATAATATTTCCCCTCTCCTTTTATTTTTATTTATTTATTTATTATTAAATCATAGCTGTGCATATTAATGTAATCACAGGGTGCCATACACTGGTTTTATATACTATTTGACATATTTTTATCATACTGGTTAACATAGCCTTCCTGGTATTTTCTTAGTTATTGTGTTGAGACATTTACACTCTACATCCAGTAAGTTTCACATGTACCCTTGTCCCCTCTCCTATCTAATGATCCATGTCAACTTCCAAAACCAATCCTAAAACAACCTCTCATTAAAAGCTATCTATGGGGGCAACGCCTGTGGCTCAGAGGGAAAGGCACCGGCCCCATAAACCTAGAGGGGCGGATTCGAACCTGGCCCCAGCCAAACTGCAACAAAAAAACAGCTGGGCGTGTAGTGGGAGCCTATAGTCCCAGCTACTCAGGAGGCTGAGGCAAGAGAATAGCCTAAGCCCAGGAGTTGGGAGGTTACTGCGAGCTGTAACACCACGGCACTTTACCAAGGACAGTAAAATAAGACTCTGTCTCTTAAAAAAAAAAAAAAAAAAAAAAAAGACTATATAAGGGAGAAGGTACTAGATATAGTTTTCTATTTAAAATGAGATTTTTGGCTGGTGTGGTGGCTCACATGGGCAATCCCAGCAAAACTTTGGGAGGTAAAAACAGGAGGATCACTTGAGGCAAGGAGTTTAAGACCAGCCTGAGCAATACAGCAAGATTCTATTTCCATAAAAAGACAAAAATATCTTTTATAATATGCTGGATGGAGTTGAAACACATTCTTCTTAGTAAAGTATCACAAGAATGGAAAAGCAAACATCTAATCTACTCAATACTAATATGAAGCCAGCAGATGCACCCACATAGGAGAAAAACTCATTTCAATTCAAGTTGTGGGGGGTGGGAAGGGAGAGTTGGGGTGGTCCCATTTAATGAACACAATGTCAAGGCACACCTTTTGGGTGCGGGACACTACTCCAAGAGGGACTCTACCTAACAAATTCAAATATTGTGAGCTAGTTATTTATACCCTCAAATTAACTTAAAATAAAAAATTAAACATAAATTAAAAAGACAAAAATGAGCTGGTACAGTGGTGCATGCCTGTAATCCTGTAAAGAAGCTGAGGTGGGAGGCTTGAACACAGCAGTTCAAGGCTGAAGTGAGCTCTGATCATGGCACTACACTCTAGCCTGGGCAACAGAGAAAGACCTCTATTTCTAAAAAACATAAAAATAAAACAAAATGAAATTCTGGCCAGGCGTGGTGGCTCACGCCTGTAGTCCCAGCACTGTGGGAGGCCAAGATGGGTGGATTGCCTGAGCTCAGAGGTTCGAGACCAAGTATGAGCAGCAGTGAGCCAGAGTAAGACCCCGTCTCTACTAACATCAAAAACAGCCAGACGTGGTGGGTGTCTGTAATTCCAGCTACTGGGGAACGGGATAGGAGGCAAGGGGACAGAGCATCGCCAGAGGAAGAACATTTAAAAAAAAGAAGAAAATGAACAACAACAAAAAAGAGTACTTCAAACGAAGAAGAATGAACAAGCAAACTGAAATTAAAAATAAAAAAAAATGAAATTCTTTATTAAAGAATTGTTTATATCAAATCGCTCTAAACATTTTACTAATGAACACACTGAAGCCAGGCATGGTGGCTCACATCTATAGTCCCACCACTCTTGCAAGGCCAAGGCAGGAGGACTGCTTGAGCTCAGGAGTTCAAGACCAGGCTAAGCAAGAATGAGACTCCATCTCTACTAAAAATTGAAAAAATCAGCCGGCGTTGTAGCACGAGACTGTAGTCCCAGCTACTCGGGAGGCTGAGGTAGTAGGATTGCTTGAACCCAAGAGTTTAGGCTGCAATAGCTAGGCTGATGTCACAGCACTCTAGTCTAGAGCAATAGAGTGAGACTGTCTCAAAAAAAAAAAATAATAATAATAAAGAGTACACTGAAACGTCCAGAAAAGGCAAATCCATAGAGACAGAAAGTAGGTGAGTGGTTGACAGGGACTGGAGGAAGTGGGAAATGGGAATAACTGCTAATGGATGAGGAAACTGCTAATGGATGAGGAGCTCTGGGGTGATGTAAATGTTCTGGATTTAGATAGCGGTGATGGTTGCACAACACTGTGAATACAAGAAAACCAGTGAATTGTATAATTTAAAACAATGAAATTTATCGTATATAAATGATATCTCAACTTTTATATAAATCAAATTGTCTTCATATGTATGAAATCATACATACAAGGCATTCTGGGTGGCAGCTGGGGGGTGGGTGGGACAGAATTCAAGCCAACACAGGTAGACAACAAACTCAGATAGCAAATTAACATAAAGGAACAGAGCAACAGGACATTAACGTAGCCTAGTAATCTGGGATACTTCAGGAAGTAGACTTTTCTCAAACCTTAGAAATATTTCAATGAATCAAAGATGGGAATGGCAAGAGCTATAATTCATCAGGAGTCAAAGAAATGCAATAAATAATTTCACAGAATTTTAATATCTATACCACTTTACTAACTAGAACTGATATTCTAATACTTAATTGTACTTTGGCTATTACCTATGCAATACTTTTCTAAAGTAAGTTTTCCTCCACAAATTCAACTCATAGTAATTTTTTTTTTTTTTTGCAGTTTTTGGCCGGGGCTGGGTTTGAACCTGCCACCTCCGGCATACGGGGCCGGCACTCTACTCCTTTGAGCCACAGGTGCCACCCCCGACAACTCATAGTAATTCTTTTCCTTCACACTGTTTCAGCTGTATATGGAGCTTACTACATATTCATTTCTCAGTCTTTAGGATAAACAAAGCAGGGTCCAAGGGAAACAAGCATGAACAAGGGTGTGGAGATCTGGACATGAAGCACACTTTGAATACTAAACTGAGTAGTTAAATGAAATACTTAATGGGATGTGAGACATTAAAGATTTTAGAAAAATGCAAAGTTAAATAAATATTTAGAAGAATAATCTGGTGGCAGACAGGACTAGAAGGAAGAAATCAATTTTTTAAAAATATAAAAATAATTCAAGTATCCTGAAATAAAGTTTAGAGTAGTTTCTAGCAGGAGAAATAATGGAAAAAAGAAACAGGCATCACTTTGGAAACTTAAACTTAGGGTTGCAGTAAATATATCTGGATGTATTTGCATATAGACGGAAAATACTAATGAAATATACTCAAAACGATAACAGGAATATTTCTGAAAAACAAGTTACATAGGGAAATCTTTTTCTCCTTTAATCCTATCTTCCTTCAATTTTATTTTTTTGAGACAGAGTCTCAAGCTGTCTCCCTGGGTAGAGTGCCATGGTGTCATAGCTCACAACCACCTCCAACTTGGGCTCAAGCAATCCTCTTGCCTCAGTTTTTTCTATTTATAGTAGCGACAGGGGTCTCGCTTTTGCTCAGGCTGGTCTCAAACTTGTGAGCTCCACCTGCCTTGGCCTCCCAGTGTGCTAGGATTATCGGCATCAGACACCGTGCCCAGCAATTTTTTTTCTTTTTAAGAGACAGGATCTTGCTGTCACCTAGGCTTGACTACAATGATGCCATCATAGCTCACTGCAGCCTTGAACTCCTGGGCTCAAGTAACTCTCCTGCCTCAGCTTCCCATGTAGCTAAGACTACAGGCAATGCCATCACACGCACTCTCATTTTGTGATAATGGAAAAATATACTCATTGGGAAAGAAAAAATAACACTATAAAAATTTACAAGATTTTATAACTGATTAAACAAAGAGAAACGGAAAAGGCCAAAGACAACATAGGTTTTAACCCTACATGATTCTTTCTTCTAGGAACTAAAAATATGTTTGGAAGGAGCTAACTATAATAGGTAAACAAACAAGAGAACAAGGCAAGATAATATCTCCTTATGAGAAAGACTGTAAGAGATAAATTTCAATTTCATTTTCATTTAAAAAGCCTATCAAGGCTCAGCGCCCGGAACTCAGTAGTTAGGGCACCGGCCATATACTCCAGGACTGGAGGGTTTGAACCCAGTCCCGGCCTGCTAAACAACGACTACAAAAAAAAAAAAAGAAAAACAACAGCCAGGTGGTATAGTGGGCACTTATATTCCCAGCTGCTTTGGAGGCTGAAGCAAGAGAACTGCTTAAGCCCAAGAGTTTGAGGTAGCTGTCAGCTATGGTGCCATAGCACTCTACTGAGGGTAACACAGTGAGACTCTGTCTCAAACAAAGAAAAAAAAAGGCCTATCAAATACTCATTTGTGCAAAGCTACATAGCTAGGAAGCACTATAGCAAGGTTCCATATCTAAACACTATTCTGGAGACCACTATTGAGCTTGACCTGTTAAGAGTCAACTAATTAGAGTAAAATACATCCAATCAAATTTGTTAGGTACTAAATATAGGATCTTTATTTTAAAATACATAAAATACAGGAGGTGCCTGTGACTCAGTGCATAGGGAGCCAGCCCCACATACCAAAGGTGGCAGGTTCAAACACAGCCCTGGCCAAATTGCAACAAAAAACAGCCGGGCATTGTGGCGGGCACCTATAGTCCTAGCTACTCGGGAGGATGAGGCAAGAGATTCGCCTAAGCCCAGGAGTTGGAGGTTGCTGGAGCTGTAACACCATGGCACTCTACCCAGGGAGATAAAGTGAGACTCTGACTCTAACAAAAAAAAAAAAAAAAAGAAAAAGAAAAGAAAGAAAGAAATACATAAAATACAAACATAGGCCAGGCGCTGTGACTCACGCCTTTAACCCTAGCACTCTGGGAGGCTGAAGCAGGAGGATCCCTTGATCAGGAGTTCAAGACCAGCCTGAGCAAGAACAAGACCCATCTCTACTAAAAATAGAAAAATTAGCCAGGCATGGTGGCAGCCTGTAGTCTCAGCTACTGGAGAGGCTGAGGGAGGACTACATGCGCCTGCCACAACTCCCGGCTATTTTTACTTTTGAGACAAGAGTCCCACTATGCTGCCCTGGGTAATGCCATGGTGTCATAGCTCACAGCAACCTCAAATTCTTGGGCTTAAGCAATTCTCTTGCCTCAGCCTCCCAAATAGCTGGGACTACAGGTGCCCGCCACAATGCCCGGCTATTTTTTGTTGCAGCTGTCATTGTTGTTTTAGCTGGCCTAGGCCGGGTTCGAACCTACCAACTTCGGTGTATATGGCTGGTGCCATAACCATTGTTGCTACAGGCACTTTTTTTTTTTTTTTAGAGACAGGGTCTCCCTCTAGCTCAGGCTGGTCTCTGAACTCATGAGCTCAGGCAATCCACCCACCTAGGCCTCCCAGAGTGCTTGGATTACAGGTGTAAACCACCATGCCCAGCCAAAACATGATTTTTTAATAGAAATGCTAATGTACAGAAAAATGTCTGGAATGCTAAATGGCAAATATTTATCAATAGTTACCTCTGAGTGGGATTACAGAGAAGCTAAACTGTTTTAACTTTTACCATGGGAATTTATTACCTTTGTAATAAGAAAAAAATAACATGAAACATGCATGAGGCTTAATGTAATAAGAAAAAAAGTAACATGAAAAATGCTGAGGCTCCTATGCCACAGCAATGTCTAACATTGCTCAAATTTCAATTTAGATCCATCTCATCCAAACTTTTGGAGTATATTAAAAAGGTGATTTTTTTCTTTTGGAGACAGTCTCAAGCTATTGCCCTGGTAGAGAGCTGTGGCACCACAGCTCACAGCAACCTCCAAATCGGGCTCAAGTGATCCTCTTGCCTCAGTTTTTCTATTTTTAGTAGAGACAGGGTCTTACTTTTGCTCAGGCTGGTCTTGAACTCATGAGCTCAAGCAATCCACCTGCCTCAACTTCCTACAGTGCTAGGATTACAGGTGTGAGCCACCACGCCCAGCTTAAAAATGTGGTATTTTTTATCTGTTAATTCCAGAATGTGTCTAAAATCAATCCTCTAAAAAGGATCAACAACCCCAAATTAAATTAATCACTAGAATTTGGAAGAGGCCATGACATCCAAAAGAATATCTTCATATTGGATAATTACCAAATTATTCATTCACTCATTCATTAAGTTTACTAAATGTGCTTTGGAGAATACACAGAGAAGTCTCTGTCCTTACCAAGTTTAATGTGTATGAATTAAAATGTAATTTAATTGTTAAAATAAAGGAGAAATATGTATTAACCTATATGTATATGCATAGGCCTATATATGCACTCAAAATTGATTTGAGATTTCATCCCAGATAAATCTTTATCCTAATAAAAGGGAAGAATTACAGAAAATTTTCCTCTACGGTATATTCTATTTTTTTTTTTTGAGACAGAGTTTCACTATGTCACCCTTGGTAGGGAGAGTGCCACGGCATCACAGCTCACAGCAACCTCAAACTCTTGGGCACAAGCGATTCTCCTGCCTCAGCCTCCCAAGTAGCTAGGACTACAGGTGCCCACGACAACAACCAACTATACAATATTTTCCTAACATAAAAGAATTATACAATGGCCGAGGCAGGTGGACTGCCTGTGCTCACAGGTTCGAGACCAGCCTGAGCCAGAGCGAGACACCATCTCTAAAAACAGCCAGACACTGGCAGGCACTGGCAGTCCCGGCTATTCGGGAGGGTGAGGCAAGAGAATCACTTGAGCCCCAGAGACTGAGGTTGCTGTGAGCTATGACGCCACAGCACTCTACCAGGGGCAGCAAAGTGAGACTCAGTCTCAAAATTTCACTCTTTATCCACTAACTTCTACTCTGGTGTTATTAGATAGACTCATTACATGCTAACTTACTTGACTCTCTCCCTCAATAAGAAGGGTATAAGAAGTAGAAAATGGCCAGAGGTTTGGGGACTAAGAGTAAAAGAAAGCCAAGCTGACTGGACAATCACAAAAAGTCAATACTTACCGTATATACTCGAGTATAAGCCAAGTATAAAATTTGTGCCGAGTTTGGGTTTTTCGGCACAAATTTTGTGCAGGAAAAAAAAACTGGGCTTATACTCTAGTATATATGGTAATTCACAAGTCCTAAAAGTTTATTATGCAGTTATTCCCAATACTGATTCTGTCAATTTCTTTCAATACAGGAGCTATATCTACCTTCAGATTCTCTTCCTATAGGAAAGGAAAAAAAAAAAAAAGAGCTCAAAACCCACCACACGAATGGGTTATGTCTGAAACAAGATTCCTCAGAAACAGAACTTTAAAAAACAAAATGAAATATTTGACTCACAAATCCATATGAAATATACACCAAGTTTATCCCTATTACCTCAGGATTTTATTAAACATATATATAAGGGCCGGGTGCTGAGACTCACACCAATAATCCTAACACTCTGGGAGGCCAAGGCAGTGGATTGCTTGAGTTGAGACCTCAAAATAGAAAAACCAGCCAGGCATCATGGTGGGTACTTGTAGTCTCAGCTACTCAGGAGGCTGAGGCAAGAGGATTGCTTAAGCCCAGAAGTTTGAGTTTGCTGTGAGCTATGACACCAGGATGATAGCATGAGACTATCTCAAAAAAATTACAGGTTTTCCTACACCTAGTATATCACTACACGTTCACTTCCAAGTCATTTACAATGTTAAATAAGACTACTTCAGGTAGCAAAACTGAAACTAACACTATTAACAATTCTGTCCCCCCAAAAATCCCTTTACTGTTTTTCTTTTTCTAATCTTGTAAGTCACTTCTCTAGTTATTACAACATGTACCTTCTCCTTCAACTAATTTTTTTTTTCAGACAGTCTCATGCTGTCGCCCTGAGTAGAGTGCTGTGGTGTCATCATAGCTCACTGCAACCTCAGTCTCTTGGACACGAGATCAATCCTCTTGCCTTAGCCTTCCCAGTAGTTGGGATTACAGGAGTCCACCACAACACTGGGCTAGTTTTTGTAGAGATGAGGTCTCGCTCAGGCTAGTCTCGAACTCCTGAGCTCAAGCAATACACCTGCCTCAACCTCCCAGAACACTAGGATTCTAGGTATGAGGTGAGCCATCGCAGCCAGCCTCTCCTCCAACTATTGATTGGAATTTTATCTAAGGCTTTTGGAAAATCTATATAACTTACATTCATTTCCTGTGACCACATTATTTTTTACCACATTAAAAGTTATTCTTAAAATAAGCATTATTTCCCCTTTAGTGCTACTGAGCCAACCCAACTTTTAAGCATTTCCAGGCTATTCAGAAGGCAAAGGCAGGAGGAACTCTTGAGCCCAGCAGGGATCCTCAAACTACGGCCCGTGGGCCACGTGAGGCAGTATGATTGTATTTGTTCCCATTTTGTTTTTTTACTTCAAAATAAGAAATGTGCAGTGTGCATAGGAATTTGTTCATAGTTTTTTTTTTAAACTATAGTCCGGCCCTCCAAGGTTCTGAGGGACAGTGAACTGACCCCCTGTTTAAAAAGTTTGAGGACCCTTGAGTTAAGAGGTTGATCTTGAAGTGAGTTATAATTGCACCACTCACTGCACTCCAACCTGGGAGACAGGGAGAGACCATGTCTCTTAAAATAATAATAAAAATAATAACAACATTACTTACATTTCGATGGAATTGTGTGAAGGACTGGATCATATAGAATCGATGCATGTATACTATAGCAGTGTTGATAGTCAATTGCGAGCTGAAGTGTTCATGTTAAGGTACAAAACCAAACAAGCCGAAGCATTAATTTCTAAAAATATAACCTTTAACTCCTCCCAAAAAGACCAGCACAGTAGATGCTACTACATGAAATGATAATCTCTGCCCCTCAAAGAGCAGGTTTGCTTTCTTTCATCAATTTATTAACCGATAAATGACATTTGGCACAATGCTTTACACATAACAGGTATTTAATATAAATTTACTTAATGAATAAACAAACTCAGGATTTGTGGATCAAGATGAACTATTAAAAAAACACGTTAAGACCCTAAACATTTCTCTGACTTGCCTTCTGAAAATCCTGCAGTGGTGATCCGTTAGATCAGGGTATATCTGATCTAACAGAGGGCCTGATTTACAAGGCCCTCCCTAATCTGGCTTCCAGGTTTCTAGGTAATCTTCCCTGCCTTATAAACTCCAGTAATTAACTTTTGAGTTCCACTTCTCTCTGGGTACCAAGCCTTCTCATATGGTGATCCCTGGGGCCAGAAATAATTTGAAATGACCTAATATTCATTTACAGAAAATGAAAAACTTTTCCACATATATATATATATATATATATATATGTATATATATATATTTTTTTTTTGGAGACAGAGTCTCATTATGTTGCCCTCGGTGGAGTGCTGTGGCACCACCACTCCCAGCAACTTCCAACTCTTGGGCTTAAGCAATTCTCTTGCCTCAGCCTCCCACATAGTTGGGACTACAGGCGCCCACCACAACCCCCAGCTATTTTTTGGTTGTAACTGTCACTGTTGTTTGGCAGGCCCGGGCTGGATTCAAACCCACCACTCCAGTGTATGTGGCTGGCGCCGTAACCACTGTGCTATGGGTGCTAAGCCTTTTTGTTGTTGTTGTAGTTGTTTAGCAGGCCTGGGCTGGTTTCCAACCCGCCAACCCCGCTGTGGCCGGCGCCTGAACCACTGAGCTATGGGTGCTGAGCCCATGAAAAACTTTTAAATGTCTTAATTTTAAAGATCTCAGCTGACAATATGGGATATGTAAATAATGTAGTCCTACGATGGCAACCTTAATAACACACATACAAATGCAAAGCATTTTAAGGACACACTCAATTTCACGAACAAGTTTAACTGGATTTTTAGGAAACAAACTGGGTATTAATAGGAAACAAAATGACAATACATTACAGTCAACAACACATTTAAATGGAAGCTGCACCAAAGAAAAAGTTTTCATGCACAGAGTGAAAAAACTAAAATATATTCCTTTTCTCCACCACAAAATGAGTGTATTTTCTGACAAAGAAAAATACTTGGGGGAGGGAATCACCACGTTCGCTCATCTGTGAAATATGAAGAAAATGAATATACACCAGCGCTCTAAGTAACTTAAAAACCCAATATTTTATAAAAAGACTCCTCAAACATCCCTACAAACCTAAACTGACACCTTTCCTTCTCTGAAATTCTGTAATACTCTCAACAGCAGCTTCCATTTGTACGTCTGAATGCCAAGCATTATGGTAGGAACAGAATCAAATGCCAGAAGTATCATCCAGTTTTAGAGATGAGAAGACCAAGAATTTGACGGCTAATAAGGAGGAACGGATTTTGAATCAAGGCTGGGGCATTAATTCTAAGCCACCCTTTTTAAGACCTTTAGGTATGGAATTTCTCGAAATTCCCTTTACACACTAAGTTTATGAGCTAGCCGTCAACAGTGAACCCTCTACCAGACCCCTAAAGCACAGCGGAAAAGAAGTCTTAAAGTCAGCAGAGTCGGTCAGAGAGGCATTGAAGAGGAACTAGGAAGAGCTAGTCAAAACACAAAGTCGAGAAGGATACGAATTCCCAACAAGGTTGGTGACACGGGCGGGCGGGCGAGAGAGCGAGCGGGAAATTAACTCCGCCTCGCTGCCACCGCGGGAACAGAGTTTTAGCCCGCCACACCGTGGGCTCTCCCGCCTAGACATCCAACTCCTGCCCACCTTCTTCCCCACTTCCGTCCCCACAAGAGCCTGAGGCCTGTACCCAGAGCATGGCAGGACCGATTTGAAGGCCAAAAGTCTAGGCCGCAAGGATACACGTAAAGACGTTGTCCCATGTCCTGAAGCAGATTGGCCGCCTGCTGGCGATAAGAAAGTTCTTTATCCGGGTCCACGCCAAAACGACGGGACGGGCTATTTTCCAGCTGTTCTCGAGTAAAATACCACCGTTTATTGTTGTTCTTCCTCTCTCCCTCCATAGTGCTTCAACCAGAAGGCAGCGACGCAGGCTGCAAGCACTTCCCAGCGTCACCTAAGCGGCGACACACATCCGCTGAACGAAGGCAACTGCGAAGTGACGAACTTCCGCTAAGAATCGACCGCCAGATTGTGACACGCTTCCGCCGAGGAAGCGAAAGTCGAACGGCTTACTTCCGCAGTAGACCTCGCGATATCCTGTAGCCGAGTTATCAGCTACTCGTGTGTGACCAGGAAGGACCTTGAGGCAAGGACCCAGCCGCGTCACGTGACACCTTGGGAAGTAGGGGTAGGGTTAGGCGTTTATGTTTAAAATCACGTCTTTTTCCGCGAGAACTGGCCCGAGCGCGTGGGGCGAAACGGGCGACTTAAAGTGGAGCAGGTGAACGACTTGATGGAGAAAATAGGTGGGGCTATCAGAAACTGGAAAAAAACAAAAATCAAAGGAAGTGGTCCTATCGTATATCAAAATTTAAAGCAACTAGGATCTTCCGACGTTGAAGTGCTGCAACCCATTTGAAGAGTCGCTTCACAATACGTAGCCAAAGCCATGAAAACATCCCTGGGATTCGCCACAATGATGCAATTTAAAGGAATAAAGTGAAATTGATAGCAGCAATTTAGAAGAGCTTAAATGTCCCAGGGGCAATACTGATTCCTAAATATATGATTAAATTTAATCTGTACGATTACAGAGGTAATTTTTTTTTTTTTTTTTTTTTTGAGTCTCACAATGTCGCCATCGGTAGAGTGCTGTAGCATTACAGTTCAAAGCAGCCTCAAACTCTTGGGCTTAAGCAATTCTCTTGCCTCAGCCTCCCAAATAGCTGGGAGTTGCCCGGCTATTTTTTGTTGCAGTTGTCATTGTTGTTTAGCTTCCACGGGTCAGGTTGAAACCCGCCACCCTCCGTGTGTGTGCTGGCGCCGTAACCAAGTGCTACGCTCGCTGAGCCATAGAGGTAATACTATTTTAATCCCTGTTTGGCAATCGGTGAACTAAAGCTGTTTCTAAGGGGTAGAAAGCTTCCACCACCGCCCCCAAACATGCACACATTTGTAAATTACTTCCCCCTGTCAAGATGTGTTCCAGCCCCAACGTCTGACAGCTGTTTGGTCCTGGGTGAGATAATTAATTCTCCATGCCAACTTATATAAAAATGTAAATAACACCTACATTTTGGGTTGTGAAAAGGAGTGAATGTTTAATGAGTTACAAGCATTTATAATAGTTATTTGATACTTACAAAATATCAAGTAGATCTTGTTATAGTATTTGTTACATTGTATTGGAATTGCAGGGTAAAAACGACCTTGCACCTACCTATTACAGTCTTGGCCCTAGTAAGTAGTCAATAAATCTCAAACAAATGCTCAAAACACCCTACAATACAGAAATTGAGGCTCAGAGAGAGCAGGTAGTTTGCTCTATACTACACTGCTAATAATGCTAAGAAGGGTAGCTCCTGGATTCAAGCCATCCTGCCTCAGCCTCCCCAGTAATTGGGACTACAGGCCTCAGCCACAGTGCCCAGCTAATTTTTTTTCTATTTATAGTAGCAATGGAGTCTAGCTCTTGCTCAGGCTGGGCTTGAACTCCTGAGCGCAAAGAATCTTCCCTCCTGCCTTGGCCTCCCAAGAGTGCTAGGATTACAGGCATGAGCCACTACACCCAACCTCAAAGTACTCTTCAGAAAAACGTTTGGAATGATTTGATATAAACAATTTTTTTTTTTTTTTTTTTTTGAGACAGAGCCTCAAGCTGTTGCCCTGGGTAGAGTGCTATGGCATCACACCTCACAAGCAGCCTCTAATTCCTGGGCTAAAGCAATTCTCCTGCCTCCACTTACCAAATAGCTGGGACTACAAGGGCCTGCCACAATGCCCGGCTATTTTTTGGTTTCAGCGGTCATTGTTGTTTGGCAGGCTGGGCTGGATTCGAACCCACTAGCTCAGGTGTATGTTGCTGGCACCTTAGCAGCTTGAGTCACAGGCGCAGAGCCATAAACAATTCTTTACTGTCTTGGTTGCAGTGAAGTATGTTAGCACTACAGCACTTCACCTTGGGTGGCAGAGCAAGACATTGTCTCAATATGAAGAAAAGACTTTCTAAGGAAATTCAAAGATAGCAAGGATGACAAAAGCAAGAACATCTAGTGCCAAGCTAGATGACTCACACCTGTAATCCTAGCACTCTGAGAGGCCAAGTTGGGTGGGTTACCTGAGCTCAGGAGTTCAAGACCAGCCTGAGCAAGAGCAAGACCCTATCTCTACTAAAAAGAAAAAAAACTAACCAAGTATTACAGCAGGAGCCTGTAGTCCCAGCTATTTGGGAGGCTGAAGCAAGAGGACGGCTTGAGCCCAAGAGCTTGATGTTACTATGAGCTGCAACCCAACAGCACACTACCCAAGGTAACAGAGTGAGCTCTGTCTCAAAAAAGAAAAACACCAGGTGGTGCCTGTGGCTCAGTGGGCAGGGTGCTGGCCCCATATGCCAAGGGTGGCAGGTTCAAACCCGACCCTGGCCAAACTGCAACAAAAAAATAACTAGGCATGCGGCACCTGTAGTACCAGCTACTGGGGAGGCTAAGGCAAGGGAATCCCCTAAGCCCAGGAGTTGTAGGTTGCTGTGAGCCATGTGACGCGACGGCACTCTACCGTGGGCGATAAAGTGAAACTGTCTCTACAAAAAAAGAAAGAAAGAAAAACGCCAAGGACAGCTAAAGGAAATTGGAGCCTCTGATACCTATAACTATAACAAAAGTAAACACAGCCTAACTCCTAGACATATAAGCATAAAACTTGGCTTTTACCTAATACATCATATCTAATTTTTTTTTTTGAGACACACTCTCACTCTGGTACCCTGAGTAGAGTACTATGGAGTCATAGCTCACAGCAACCTCAAGCTCTTGGGCTCAAGCAATCGTCTTGTCTCAGTTTTTCTATTTTTAATTTTCTTTGTTTTGGGGGGTTTTTTTGCAGTTTTTGGCGGGGGCTGGTTTTGAACCCGCCACCTCTGACATATGGGGCTAGGGCCCCACTCCTTTGAGCCACAGGTGCCGCCCAGTTTTTCTATTTTTAGTAGAGACAGGGTCTTCCTCTTGCTCAGTCTGGTCTCAAAGTCGTGACCTTAAGCAATCCACCCACCTCGGCTTCCCAGAGTGCTAGGATTACAGGCTTGAGTCACCATGCATAGCCATCATATCTAACTTTTGTTGTTGTTTTTTCTAAATTATTTTTTGTGTTAAATCATAGCTGTGTACATTAGTGCAATCAAGGGGTACAATGTGCTGGATTCATATACAATCTGAAATATTCTCATCAAACTGTTCAACGTAGCCTTCATGGCATTTTCTTACTTACTGTATGTAGGCATTTGTATTCTGCATTTAGTAAGTTTCACCTGTACCCATTCTAAGATGCACGGTAGGTGTGGCCCCACCCATTACACTCCCTCCACCATAATCTCCCCCGTCCCTTCCCCTTCCTTGGCCCTTTCCCCATAGTCTTGTGCTATAGTTGGGTTATAGCCTTCATGTGAAAGCTATAATTTAGCTTCATAGTAGAGCTGAGTACATTGGATACTTTTTCTTCCATTCTTGAGATACTTTGCTAAGAAGAATATGT
>CAUYPK010014253.1:0-19256 GCA_963574355.1 Loris lydekkerianus
CAGCCACTTGCCAGTTTTCCACTGTTTTTGTCCTCCTTCTGGGGTCCAGAAGTCCCTTATTGGCTCCCTGTATCCTCAAAGGGATGATCATAGTCAGATCCCACCAGCCAGAGATGCCTGGAGTCTTGTCTCCCCAGACTCGCTGTACCCAGTTACAGGGAAGCTGTTACTCGGCCACCATCTTTCCGGAAATCTCTCATTAATTTTCTGAATGATTCTTTTGTTTTCAATTTCATTGATCTCTGATTTAATTTTGAATATTTCTTTTCTTCTGCTTGGGTTAGGCTTAGATTGTTCTTCTTTTTCCAATTCCATAAGATGTCTTGTGAGTTTGTTGATGCATTCTCTGTTTTTTGAATGTAGGCATGTAAAGCAATATATTTTCCTCTGAAAACTGCTTTTGCAGTATCCCACAGGTTTTGGTATCTTGTGTCATCATTGTTGTTATGCTTGAGGCAGTTAATAATTTTCTGTTTTATTTCTTCCTTCACCCAACTGTCATTCAACAGAAGGTTGTTTAATTTCCGTGCCTTTGTGTGGGATTGAATATTTTTGTTGGAGTTGAGTTCCACCTTTAGTGCCTTGTGGTCTGAGAAGATACAAGGTAAAATTTCAATTCTTATGATTCTGTTGAGGTTTGTTTTGTGTCCTAGGACATGATCAATTTTGGAGAATATTCCATGGCATGATGAGAAGAATGTGTGTTCTTTATCTTTGGGTTGGAGTATTCTATATGCATCTATCAAACTCAGTTGTTCTAGGGTCTCTTTTAACCACCTTATATCTTTGTTTAATTTCTGTTTAGAGGATCTGTCCAGCTCTGTAAAAGGAGTGTTAAAGTCCCCTGTTATTACGATATTGTCGGATATCATATTGCTCAGACTGAGTAAGGTCTGTTTCAAGAATATGGGAGCATTTAAATTGGGTGCATAAATATTTAGAATTGAAACGTCTTCTTGTTATATTTTTCCCTTGACTGATATAAAGTGACCACCTTTGTCTTTTTTGACGTTAGTTGGTTTAAATCCACATGTATCTGAAAATAAGATTGCAACTCCTCTTTTTTTCTGAATTCCATTTGCCTGAGAAATTGTCTTCCAACCCTTAAATTGAAGTTTTAATTTGTCTTTTGAAGCCAGGTGTGTTTCTTGCAGACAGCAAATTCAAGGCTTGTATTTTTTAATCCAGCCAGCCCATCTATGCCTATTCAGTAGGTAATTAAAGCCATTAACATTTATTGAGAAAATTGATAAGTGTGTTACTATTCTATTCATCTCATTTTGTAAGAGTCCATTGCTTAGTTTTATCTTTTGCATCAGTGTGGAAGTTAGGTTCTGCCCTTTAATTTCTGAGTTCTTACTTTGTTGCTGATCCATTGTGATGGTCAGTATGTAGAACAGGGTGAAGTATTTCCTATAGAGCTGGTCTTGTTGTGGCGAATTTTCTCAATGTTTGAATATCAGTAAATGGTTTGATTTCTCCACCAATTTTAAAGCTTAGCTTAGCTGGATATAGAATTCTTGGCTGAAAATTGTTCTGTTTAAGTAGATTAAAGGTAGATGACCATTGTCTTCTTGCTTGGAAAGTTTCATTAGAGAAGTCTGCAGTCACCCTGATGGATTTGCCCCTGTAGGTCAATTGGCACTTACTCCTGGCTGCTTTAAAAATCTTTTCTTTTGTCTTGACTTTGGACAGGTTCATCACAATGTGTCTTGGAGAAGCTCTGTTAGAGTTGAGGCAAACTGGGATCCGATATCCCTCTGAAAGGAGAGTGTCAGAATCTTTGGTGATATTTGGGAAATTTTCATTTATAATATTCTCTAGTATGGCTTCCATTCCCCTGGTGCATTCTATTTCCCTTCTGGGATACCTATAAGTCGTGTGTTCAAATGGTCCATAAAGTCCCATAATTCTGTCAGTGAAAGTTCTGCTTTCTCTCTTTTCTTTTCTGCCTCTTTAACTATCTGAGTTGTCTCAAGAGCTTAGTCCTCTACCTCTGAAATTCTTTCTTCTGCATGGTCTAATCTGTTGTTGATACTTTCTATAGCATCTTTAAGTTCCCTAATTTACTGCTTCAGTTCCTTCAGCTCTGGTACATCATTTCTATATTCTTCATATCATTCATCTCTTATTTGATTCTGTTTTTGGATTTCCTTTTGGCTATTTTCCACTTTATCAGCAGTTTCCTTCATTGTTTCCATCATTTCCTTCATTGTTTTGATCACATGTATTCTAAATTCCCTTTCTGTCATTTCTAACATTTCTTTATAGGTGGAATCCTCTATAATAGCTAACTCACGGTCCCTTTGGGGGGTTGGGGGGGTTTCTCTGGACTGGTTCTTCATGTTGCCAGGAGTTTTCTGCTGATTCTTCCTTATGAGTGATTTCTTTTATCTGTTTCATTGCCCTAATTTTCCTTTCACTTCCTCTTACTCATTAAGTTTCCATGCCTGTGGACTAAGGTTTTGATGAGTCATTTTGGTACAGGACAAGAAGAATGAGAAGGTTGAAGAGCAAGAAGGGATAAAAGAAAGGAAAAAAGCAAGAAAGAAAGAAAGAAAGAAAAGAAGAGAAAGTAGGGGGTAAAAGGGAATATTGACAAAAAGAAGAGTGGCACAGAAAGACATTGACAGAGAAATATAGGTGTACAGTAAGGTACTTTGACCCAACCTTAGAAAAACCCCAACCTCTGGGGGTCCTGGGTTGTGTGGTTCCGTTTAGGTCAGCAGCTCTTTCCTCGCCTGTTCAGACACAGTACCTCACCTCCCTCAAGTAGAGAGGAAAGACAAAGATGCTATAAATTAAACCAAAAGAAGCAAACAGAAAACTATATGGGATAAAATTAGGGGGAAAACCAAATAATAGGGGTAGAAACACTAGCAAAAATGAAGTTCTAATTGTTGAAAAAGGCAACAATGAGAAAATGTATTTGAACTAGAAAAATGGACAAAGAAAATAAAGAAAAAAAAAAGAAAAGAAAAATCTATAGGAAAAAGGTTGAAATTAAAAAACAAAACAACAACAAAAAGAACAACAAAAAAAGTAAAAGAAAAAAAAGAAAAATCAAAAACAAAGCAGTATATATATCTTGATGAATATTGTCTGAGCAACAGGTGATCTTCTGGGGTATGAGATGTTAATCACAATGCTGATAGAACTGGAGGCCTCTGCTGATTTCTCAAACCCTGCAGTGTGGAGAGCCTAAATGTCTCCTCAGCCCTCTTAAAAGTCACTTTAAACTGCGAAACTTGGCTAAGCAGAAGCTTTCCCAGGAAAGTGCTTGTCGCTGGGATCACTCCTGAAGTGGCTATCCACTTACCCAGTGTGCCAAAACCAGTTTCACTCTGCCCCTGAAAGCTAAGGCTATAAGGCAGCTCAGTCCCCACCTTTAGGCTGCTCAGTCACTAGATTACTAGCTCCTGCCTGATCATTGCTCTGTGACCCTGAGGGCAGAGCTTGCTGGGGCAGTTCTCTCACAATGGCTCCCTGCGGCCCACAGCCAAACACTATCAGCTCCATGCAGCTCAGCAGCTCATTCTGGGGCCCTAGACAATGCCCAGAGTTCTCCGCACTCCTGCCCAAGCTCTCTCAAGGCAGTTCAACTGAGTGCCAAATCCAAAACACCAAAATAGCTCACAGGTAAGGCCTTTCCAGTTTGCAATCTCACTGCTGCTGTATTTACAGCTGCTGGGGGTGGGGTGGGGGTGGGGTGGGGACTGGGATTAGAGTGAACTAACACTCACAACCACTTGCCAGTTTTCCACTGCTTTTTTCCTCCTTTGGGGGTCCAGAAGTCTCTCACTGACTCCCTTTTTCCTCAAAGGGATGATTATAGGTGGATCCCACCAGCCAGAGATGCCTGGAGTCTTGTCTTCAGAGTCACTGTGCCCAGTTGCAAGGAAACTGTTACTCGGCTGCCATCTTGCTTGATTTTGTCTCCACTTTTTGAAGGGAAAGTTGCCCAACCTATCAGTCTAGCAACACTTGCACTGTTCTGTAGTTCTTAGAGGTTGGCAGACATGGATGTCACTGGTCATGTCCTTATTAGCCTTGGGAGCTGGAATCTTCAGGCAAAATGGTGGTTCTACCTGGAAGCAGGGGGCGGCCATCGCTCCCAGCTCTCCTTCTCTGTGGACAGCCTTAGCTTCCCAACTCTGGGTCCCCACCAGGTGGCTTTAAAATACAACTTGTTCACTTGGCCTACACTGGAGACCCAGGCCAGGTTTCTGACAGAGCAGACTAAATGGTCTTTGTATGCAATTGCTGTTCTTCTCCAAGGTCTAGCATGGGCCATTTATCTACTGGCCACTTGCCTAGATCCCTGTTTTATCACATGCTGCTCTGGCCAATGGCTGATCCCCAAATTCTTATCCTTTTTTTCAGCTGCCTCACCTGTGATGGATTACTTTCACATGCTCAAACACTGTCAAACACATATCCAAATTTTGAACACCTCCCCAAGCATTTAGTGGTAAAGATACAAACTTATAACAATACATAATTACTATGGGTTTCTCAAAAGCCCTCTTCTGTAATCAATGAAATAGATAAGATAGTCTTCAGATTTGGCAATTCCTAGACACTGGTTATATTTCCTTGATTTCTTTCTCACTCAAATTTAAATACAGTCATGTACCACATAATGACATTTTTTTCAATGGCAGAATGCAGTTTTGATGTTGGTATAAGATTGTAATGGAGCTGAAAAATTCTTATTGCCTGGTGACATCATACTTATGGTAATATCATAGAACAACACATTACTCACATGTTTGGTGAAACTTATTGGGCTGCCAGTTGTATAAAAGTATAACACATGCAATTATGTTTAATACATCGAACTTGATAATAACAGTAAGTGGTTTATGTATTTACTATGCTATATTTTTACTGTTGGAGTGTACTCCACCTCCTTGTAAAAAAAAGTTAACTGTAAAACAGCCTATAGGAGGTCCATGAGCAGGTAGGTGTTCCAGAAGCAGGCATTGCTATCATAGGAGATGACAGTTCCATGTGTGTTATTGCCCTTGATGACCTTCTCGTGGGACAAAATGTGGACATGAAAGGCTGGGATTTGGATGATTCAACTCTGAGTACGCCTAGGCTAATGTGTGTGTTTGTGTCTTAGTTTTTAGCAAAAAACCGTAAGAGGTAAAAATAAAAAATACACAATTTCAAAACTTGAAAAAAGCTTATGGAATAAAGTTATAAAGAAAGAATATATTTTTGTACAGATGTATAATGTGTTTATGTTTTAACCTATGTGTTATTACGATAGAATTAAAAAGTTAAAAGTAAAAAGTTATAGTATACTAAGGTTAATTTATTAATAAGGCAAAGTTTCTTTTATAAATTTAGTGTGGCCTAAGTGTGCAGGGCTTATAAAGTCTAGAATAGTGTACAGGAATGTCCCAGGCCTTCATATTCAATCACTGACTCACCCAGAGCTGCTTACAGACTTGCAAGCTCTTCATGGTAAGTGCCCTATTATCTTTTATATCCTCCTCTTTTTACTGTACCTTTTCTTTGTTTAGGTATGTTTAAATATTTGCCATTGTGTTACGATTGCCTACAGCAGTGATTTTCAACTAGTGTGCTGTGAGAGGATCTTAGGTGTGCTGCAAAAAAAATTTAAAAAATCATTAATTAAATCATTTTTGAAACAAGTTGAAAACACACTAAAGATATTCTTTTCTTTTACTCGTTTTTTTTCATCAGCATAATTTAAGTGTGGCAAGGAAGTTTAACTATAGGTCCAAGTGTGCCATAAGATAAAAAAGGTTGAAAACCACCAGCCCACAGTCTTCAGTGTAGTAACACCCAGCAGGTTTGCAGCCTGGGAGCAACAGGCTGGGCTATGCAGTCTGGGTGAGTAGGAGGCTGTGCTGTCTTGGTTTGTGAAAGTGCACTTTGTGATATTTGCATAACGCCAAAATCACCTAGCAAGGCATTTTCTAGAACATTTCCATGTCATTAAGCAATGTATAACTGTACATAGAGTGAGAAAAGTAAAGTAGAATTTGTTTAAATATGTTAAAAACATGTTTAAATCTCAGATTATCAATAATAAATTACTTGTGAGTTCCCCATAGTTCCCCATAGAACTCAGTAATAAATTACATATGAATTCCCCCATAGACAAACAGGCAAGGACACGGCCTTTGGGTGAGGAGTCCAGCGAAGGGCTCTCAAAGGTCTTTTCACTGTTGTGCAGATGCTCATGGTCTCTGGGGACGATGGGACCTAGGAGTTGGGGGTGACCATGGGTTCACTGGAAGTGAGCAGGACACTCCTATTGACTATTCTTGAGCATGATCCAGGGTAGGGGACTCTCTGGGCCACTTAGTGCAATTGAACCTGATCCTGCAAGGCTGGCAATGGAAGGCCACACGGCATATGAGAGGAAGTGGGGGTGGTCTGGGAGCTTGTCTTCTGGGAGCCACACTGTCTTGCACATAACTACTCACGGAGGACCTGAGTTGACCAGTCAAGATTGAGGTTCTCTAATCCCAGTCCAACTTTTTTATGTTTCCCCCTTGAGTGTGCATTTCCTATCACCCTCCTGTCCACCTTGGGTCTCTTCAGGCTCTGGTGCCTGACCCCTCACGAGTCCCTGCAAGGACAAGAGCACACCATCATGGCAGTGGCATGCTACACCTTTCCTCCAGCTTCTATCTGGCTTGGAATAATAAAAGCAAATGCTGCCTCCCCTGTGACTTCTTATAAGTGTTCCTTCCTGGGCATATCCTGGAGCAGAGCAGAATGGAAACTTCAGCTATGCTGAGGAAAAACAGCAGCCTTGACCTTCCAGGGGATGGTAGGACACTGGCAGAGTTTGGGAACTGTCTGTTGATACTGGCAGCTAAGTATCTTGACTAACTTAACACCTACCCACTCCTCCACCTCTATAAACTCTAACCTTTGAAGTCTGAGGGGTCCTTAGAATATATGGAGCCAGTGACTCTGCCATCCTCTAAGTCTGTGACAGTGCTTGGGGCTTTGATGTCTGTCAGCTCAGATTGTGATTGGGAGGGTTGGGATGGGTTGGTGGGAGAAGTGTCATGTAACCTCCTCACCCCCACCCACCCTGAGCACTCCTGCCCTGCTCTTCCCTACAAGAACTAAGACACATTCCAGCTTTGAAGGTGGCTCCTGGTCAGTCACGAATCCCACAAACAGGTGCTCTGGCCATCAAAGTCTTGAAGCAGTTAAACTTGCTTTCACCTTTGCTGCAGTTCCCTTAAAAGAAAATAGAGAGATCTTTGAAAGGTGGAGGGGGTGGCAGGCCAGAAACGTAAAGTGTGTGCAATCACTCAGATACAAGTGGCACCACTAAAAATTGCCTTCATATATCAGCTTATGGTTTACACACTCTGGCAGAAAGGACACTAAAAGGTCAGCAGGAAAAAAATGTCTATGTCAGGCCTGGGGCTGTGGCTCTGAAGGTGGTGAGAAGACACGATCTGGGAAAGGTTCGAGAGGGACTGGCTGAGAGCTTGATGTGGCAGGATTCTTTTCTTCACTCTTTATTTTGTTTTATTTTTAGGGAAGTTGCTTGCAAACGTCAGCAGAGAAGGGAAGGTATAGACTGGTAGTAACCTCTCTCTCCGACCTCTGGTGACAAGACGGATAGTTCCATTCATCTATGGGTGAGCAGCCGAGGCTCCCTGCATTTTTTTTCCTTTTTGCTTGGATTCAGGATGTATTTGTTTGCAGAGAGGGATGTCACGCTTGTGAATGTGCTGCTCAGTCATGTGCCTGCAGTGAGACCAGAAGAGGGAAGAAGACAGAGGAGAGAAGGAGGTGGTGTGGACAAAGGGCAAGTTATACTCTGGTGGCTCTGACTGTGCCAGCTTGGATCCCAAAGCTAATGGAGAATGGCCCTTCCAACATGGAGTATCGGAGAGCATGCTGTAAATTAATAATGCACCCTTTTAGTAGCAACTGCTGTGTGAAAAAGTCTAGGGGAGAATTATTCATCCACTTCTTCTATCATCCCACCTCTCACAAGAGAAGGAACTGGAAACAGCATGGGTCTCTTTGGAGTTTTGTTTAAGATTGACCCTCCCCCCTTATTTTATTAACCGTGTAACATTTTCAGGTTGTTTTTTCCTCTCTGTCTCCTCCAGCAAGTCTCTATTGATCACTGTTTACAGTTATAATCCCTTTCAAATTTATCATCCATGACTAACACCACACGTATTGATTAGTGTTGACGAATGTCCTTATACAGTATAGAACCACTGTGATCCCGGCCAGCGAAATACAGTAAAGATGGAGAGAGAGGGAAATACACATTTTTCCCCCTTTCTCCTTGATTTTCTTTTGGTGGTTTTCTGCTCCCCCTTTTGTTCCTAGATTAGATGACGGCTTTCATTCCAGACACTGTGCAATTGCTTTGTATATTTTTAAGAAACTTCTTTACTCCCACTGGAGCCTTTGGGAGGAAAAGAAAAGTGCTGTTTTGCTCCTGGGTGGTAACTAGGGGGTTGTGGACAGGTCCTAAAGGAGATCAGATTTATGAGGGACATCCACATGTCTTAACCTAAAGCCTCAAGTAACAAATATGTAAAGGCTAGTTTTTTAGGGACAAATTAGATGTCACTTGTGACTAAGGACAAGGTGTCCGAAATCTGGACTATAAATGGAGTCATTTGTCAATAGTGTAATTTTTTTTTTTTTTTTTTTGGTCCTTTTTTGCTTACTCTCTGCAATGTCCTTTTTGCCTGTTGTGGGTCAGAGGTCAGCGTCAGTCAGGGTGTCTGTGCACTCATCTGTCTTGCCCGGGCCATGTTTCAGGGGCTTCCTGTCTTGGGACACGTGTGTGCCCTGCCTATCCTGCATGTGCATGCAAGGTGCCCTCCCTGCCACTCCCCAGGCCAGCACAGAGTTGCAGAGAGGTCTGGTCCTTACCTTCAACCAGCCCTCTCATAGATGAGCCCCGAGCTCAGTTGCCTCATCTGTGCAATGGGAATAATAATCCTTTCCTCACCTACCAGACAAGGAGGCTGTAAGGTTACCAGCTATGAGAGGGATTTAAAAAATCATAAAGGACCTCAGAAACCAAGCTTGTGTAATTATTTCTCCGGAAACTCCGCCTTTTCTCCTCTTCTCCCTTCTCTTTCTCCTCCTTCTCCCTCTCCCCCTCACCCCTCAGACTCTAAGGAGGTTTTAATGCCCTGGAAAGTTTTTCATACACCCTAAAAAGTGCCACAAGAGGACCCAAGGACTAGACTGGGGAATAAAGCAAATAATTGTAGAACTCGAAGGGAATTCATAGGTCTTATAGTGTAACCCTTTAATTTTACATTTGGGAAAATTTGATGAAACCCAGATATTTGGAATAACTCATTCTAGGTCACACAGTGTGTGAAGAGATAAGCTCAGAAAAAGAACTCAGTTTTCTGATTTTTAGGCAAGTATCTTTTCCTTCCCTGCCCTCCTCTTCTCACCACGTCTCTCCCTCCCCAACTTCCTCCTCCTTTTCTTTCTTTCTCCTTTCTCCCTCTTTTCCCCCAGCCTTCTTTTCCCTCTCTCCCCTGTTCCCCTCCTTCTTCCTCCACCCTCTCAGCAGCATTTCAGCCCTGGGGTTAGAGACACACCAGCCCCTTGTTCTTAGAGCTCATTTTGCTTTGCAAAACCATTTCCTAAGAAACTCAAAGGATCCTTTACTACAGAAAATTCAAATTAAAAAAGTTAATTTTCTTTCCAAAGATAAAAAAGGGAGGTATGTTCAGCTCCTAGGGGAGGGCACATCCACATACCAGAACCACACAGCGTTCTGTCATGCTATAGTGCCTTTGAATAGCAATTTGGTTGACTCATATGTAAATGATATTTTGTCCTCCCTCACTGCTTCTGTGCCCACTATTGACAATAATTTGATGGGATGTTTTTTGCCTCTTAACTTATCTGTTTTACAAGTTTTCATGGTCTGTTTGTAATAGTGTTTTTGGTTCTTTGCACTACTTTAAATTAAGTTTCTCATATGGGCCTTATTATACCTGAATACTGCTCAGTTATTTGATGACATAGTTGCAAATCCTCAATAAAAAGATCTTTAATAATCAGTTGGCATTTATTTAATATACCACCCATCTTATTAAATCTAACTCCTTAGATTTAATAGGACGGTTTATTGTATTTTAGCATCAGAATCCTAATTCTCTAGTTATGCTTGAGAAGGCACTTTCATTATAAACTCCTGTTTTTAGGCACTTATAATTTTCTTAAGTAGCACATTTATTTCAATGCATAATCATTTTCTGTTCTTTTCTCCCTTCCTCCCTCCACTAGTACCATTCCTCCTCATTTTTTTAAATTTTAGTATGGAAATATATCTCAGACTTCAGGGGGAAAGCACTGTCTGTGGCTGAGAAGAACTGAGCAGAGCTGCCAGGCTCTTTGAAATCCAAAGTCTGGTCAGGTGTCCTCAGTCAACTTGGAGCAAATATCGAAGGCAGCTGCTGGCCCCAGGGTTATGCTCCTGTAACTTGAGGAATATCCTCCCAAGTGCCTTCAAGTGCATTCTCTGCTCCTCCCACACTGGGTTTAAGCATCCTCTAGCTCTTGCCAGTTGTGGTAAACTGAGAATTGAGAAGGCAGAAAGTTGACTAGAATGAAGACAAGCCTCCCATCTCTTTCCCTGCCCAGTCCCTCATGGTGGAAGTGCGTGGGTCATGCTCCACTGCCTGGCTCTCTATATGGGCTGTTCATCCAGACCTGCTCTTTACTAGTTAACATCCACTCACATTTCAGATTTCAGAACAAGTTCACTGCCTTTAAGATGCCTGTTGTAACCATGTAGAGTGGTTCTCTTTGTCCGTATCTTGTGGAATGGGACTCCTTTGTGAAAGAGAAGGTACCACATTTTCCTATTTCCATATTCAGTGGTGCACTGGACTTGGTTCATACTGTCTATGAGAGTTGATTGTGTACATCTTTTCCCAGTTCCATGTTCAGTGATGTCATCTGGATAGCCTGAGCTCAGTCATGTCGTGGGTAGTTACACCAAGAAATGGGCAAATGCTACAAATCAGAGCCTCCTTCCTCACCGCGGAAAGCTGATGTTTAAACATTCTCCTATACACCAATAGTGTGATGGTTTAAGATTGAAACCTGTCCCCTCCTCTGAATGGTAAACTCCATGAGCACCAGGACTTATATATTTTGGGTTTTGTTATATTATTATCACAGTGTCCCACATGTCATAGGTGACCACAAAACTGAATTTAGAAAGAGATTTGGAATGTATAGTCTTCTTTAAGCAGACAGATTAGACCATTTAAAGGATCTTAACCTCACAAGATCAAGGTTCTTCTTACTTTACCTCTAAGAATTAGTCATCCTGTACCAGGATCTAGCTTCTGAAGAAAGAGAAGATTTCAAAATGTTCAATTGTTCCCACTGATAAAATGACTCATCAGGTAGGCCTGCTGAGCCATGCCTAGTAAGGACAATTGTGTTCAGGCAACAGAAGAGGCTGGATGATGCTTTCTACCTTTTTTGAATTTATTTCATTAAAAAAGTTCTCTGTCTTCTGCTAGATAGCTGCTTCTATGGGTTTTATGCTCCTGATTCTAAGAGGATGGTGCTTTTTGCTTCTACCTCTTCACTGTGTTCCTACCTAGGGAGTGATTATCTCTCCGGGAACTTCCAGCTGGTATCCAGTGAAATAGGGTCTGAGTATGAAGTCAGAGAGACCGGGGTCCAAATTTGGGCTCTCTCATAGTTTTGTAGCCTTGGAAATTTATTCCATCCTCCAGGCCTAAATAACCTCATGCCTCAAGTATGACACATAAAACTGTTACATGCCATGAGATCAAATATGTGAAGTTGCCCACAAATGTAAGGGTTATTATCACTTTTAAGGTTTTTCATCTTTTCTCCTAGACTTGGATTCTGTCTTTGTTGTTGGATCAATTAATTATTGATTAATTAAAAACATTTTATGTGGAGAATTTTACTTTCCATAATGCAAGACTGAGTAATTTGGATGAACTTTCCATTGAGAACAAGTAGAAAAATTGGAAAAAATGTGGAATTAGTAGAGCTAACAAGGCAGTGCAAAGTAACAGGGCTGAGGTCTGAGGAATAAGGAAACCTAGATGGGTAAGCCCAGTATTTGCAGCAGCATTCTCCAGGGACATCTATTAGAATCCTGCAACAGGCTGCCTAGAGGAGGAAGCTGGTTTTTATGCTTGACAGTCTCATAGGGCCAGGGGAAAAATTGGAGTTCAGGTACTATCGAAGAGAGAGAACCCTGGTAAAAATGTCCCACTTTCAGATGGAGTAAAATTAAACTGGCTTTAAATGGACATGCTGGGATTAAAGCCTTGCTTCAAATCATCTTAACCTCCTATTTGAGATAAGGTGACCTGGGATGCTAGCTAGTGCTTCTGCCTGTCTCTCAGAAGCAAATATAAGTCCTGTCTGGAGGACAATTTCATACAACTAATCCTGAAATTACTATAAAAATTTTCTTTAATGTTATGCACTAAACAAAAATAACTAGGCATAGAAAAATATAAGATCAAGTGATAAAAAAAAGATTAAGAGAAGCAATATAAAGACATGAATTTTTAAATAGTTATGATGAGTTGATATGTTCAAGGAAACAAAAGGAAAGGTTAAGAATTTGGGGAATTAAACCAAACACTTTAATAGATAAATATTTTGAACTGAAAAATATAATGGAAATTAAAAACTCAATGGATAGATTAGCAATGAATAGACACAGCTGAAGAGAGACTAAATAAACTGCAACATTGATCTGAAAAAATATTCAAATTGTAGCTTGAGTTTAAAAGAAGGAAAGAGGGAAATAGAAGAAAAATAAGAGATAGTGAGAAAAAGTGTAAGATGTGTGTGACTGGAAGCCTAGCAGGATAGGAGAGAATTGGGTAAAAGCAATATTCTAACAGAAAATGGCTGAGAGTTTTCCCTAACTGAAGAAAGATATCAAGTCACATATATATATTTTAATTTCAGGTTAATGTGAGGGTACAAACAACTAGGTTACAAAATTTGCTTTTGTTAGGTAGAGGCCCTCCTCCAGTTGTGGTCTGTACCCAAAAGGTAAGGCATACACACTTTAATTGTGCCCATTAAGTGGGAGCACACCAAGCCTTCCTCTCCTGTCCTCTCTCCCTTCCTCATTCCTCCCCCCCCAACTTGAATTGAATTGAATTTTTCTCTTACATGGGACTATATTAGATTGTCTACTGGCTTCGTGTTAGTATTGAGTACATTGGGTATTTCCTTTTTTATTCTTATGATACTTTACTAAGAAGAATGTGTTTCAGCTCCATCCAAGTTAATTCAAAAAATGTAAAGTCTCCATCTTTTTTAAAGCTGAGTAGTATTCCATGGTATACATATACCACAGTTGTTAATTCATTTCTGGGTTTATGGACATTTAGTTTGTTTACATATGGCAATTATAAATAAATAATCTAGTGCAAAGGTCTTTATGATAAAATGATTTTTGTTCTTTTAGGTAGATGGCTAGTAATAAGATTATGGGTTCAAATAGGAGGTCTAATTTGTGTTATTTGAGGATTCTCCATACTTCTTTTCAAGAGCCTATATTAGTTTGCAATTCCAGCAACAGTGTAAAGTGTTCCCCTCTCTTCACATCCATGCCAGCATCTGCAACTTTGGGACTTTGTGATGTGGACTTTTCTCACTGGGGTTAGGTAATACCTCAGGGTGGTTTTGATTTGCATTTCTCTGATGATTAAAGATGAGGAGAATTTTCTCATGTTTGTTAGCCATTTGTCTGTCTTCCTCAGAAAAGTTTCTGTTTGTATCTCTTGCCCAGTGATAGATGGGATTATTTGCTCTTTTTGTTGATTAACTTGAGTTCTTTGTAGATCCTAGTTTTTAAACCTTTGTCATATTTGTAACATGCAGATATCTTTTCCCATTCTAAAGCTTGTCTATTTGCTTTAATTGTTGTGTCCTTAGCTGTGCAGAAGCTTTTCAGTTTAATGAAGTCCCTTTTGTTTGTTTTTGTTGTTGTTGCAGTTGCCACTGAAGTCTTATTCATAAAATCTTTCCCCACATGAACATCCTCAAGAGTTTTTCCTACACTTTCTTCTAGGATTTTTATCATTTCATGTCTTAGATTTAAATCTTTTATTCATCTTGAGTCAATTGTAAGCGGTGAAAAATGTGGGTCCAGTTTCAGTCTTTTACATGTGGTTATCCAGTTCTTCCAGCACCATTTATTGAATAGTAATTCTTTTCTCCAGTGTATGCTTTTGTTTAGTTTGTCAAAGATCAGATGGCTAGAAGAGACTGATTTCATCTTTTGTTTTTCTATTCAGTTTCATATGTCTATGTCTCTATTTTTGTGCCAATACCATGATGTTTTGATCATTGTGGACTTGTAATATAACCTGAAGTCTTGTAGAGTGATGCCTCCAGCTTTGTTTTTATTACTAAAAATTGCTTTGCCTATGTAGGGTTTTATCTCTGGTTCCATGTAAAACATAGAACTATTTTTTTCCAGTTTTGCAAAGTATGATTCTGTTATTTTCATGGGGATTGCATTGAATATGTAGATTGCTTTGGGTAGCAAAGACATTTTAACAATGTTGATTCTTTCCAGTCAAGAGCATGGTATATTCTTCCCTTTGTTAATGTCTTCTATTTAATACTATTTCTTTTCTTAGGCCTTCATAATTCTCTTTGTAGAGGTCTTTCACCTCTTTTTTTAGGTATATTCCTAAGCATTTCATTTTCTTTGAAGCTACTGTGAAGGGAATTATGTCTTTGATTAGCTTCTTGGCTGTTATTGGCATATACAAAGCTTACTGATATGTGGAAATTGATTGTGTGCCATGAGATGTTACTGTATTTCTTGATCACTCCCAGGAATTTTGTGGTTGAATCTTTGAGATTCTCTAAGTATAAGATCATATTATTGGGAAAGAGTGAGAGTTTGATCTCCTCTTCCCCCATTTGGATGTCTTTGATATCCTTCTCTTGCCTGATTGCACAGGCTAGAACTTCCAGAACTATGTTGAATAGTAGTGATGATAGAGGACATTCTTGTCTGGTTCCAGTTCTAAGTGAAAAAGCATTTATTTTACTCCATTCAGTATGATATTAGCTGTGGGTTTGCCATAAATGGCTTCAACCTGCTTAATAAATGAGCACTATTTTCTTAAGTGCTCTTGTTAGAAAAGAATGCCGGATTTTGTCAATTTTGTTTTTTTGTGTCTATTCAGAGGATGACAGGGTCTTGCTTCTATTGATACGGTGAATTACATTTACAGATTTGCACATGTTAAACCAACCTTGCATGTCTGGGATGAAGCCTACTTGATCATGATGTATAATTTTTTTATGTGTAGCTGTAATCTATTGGCTAAGATTTTATTGAGTTCTTTTGCATCAATATTCATTAATGAAATTGGTCTGTAGTTTTCCTTTTTAGTTGGGTCTTTTCCTGGTTTTGCTATCAGGGTATTTTTTTCTTCAAAGAATGTGTTGAGGAAGGTTCCTTCCTTCTCAATGTTTTGGAATAGATTCTGTAGTATAAGTGAAAACACTTCTTTGAAGGTTTGATAGAATTCTGGTGTGAAGCCATCTGGTCCAGGGCTTTTTTTGTATTGTGATTGTTGGAAGATTTTTCTTTGTTTCTTCAATTTCAGTACTTAATATTGGTCTGTTCAAGGGCTCTATTCTTGGTTAAGTCTGGGGAGATGGTGTGATTCCAGGTATTGGTCCATTTCCTTTACATTGTCAAATTTCTGGGCAATAGAGTTTCTTGTGGTAGTCAGAGATAATTTCTTGTATCTTTGTAATATTTGTAGTTATTTCCTCATTTTTTGTTTCTGATTAAGTTTATTAGAGATTTTCTTTTTCTGTTTCTAGTAAATATGGCCAAACGTTTACTGATTTTATTTATCTTTTCAAAAAAACAACTTATTGTTTCATTAATTTTATGAATGATTCTTTTGTTTTCAATTTCATTTATTTCTGATTTAATTTTGGTTATTTCTTTTCTTCTGCTAGGTTTGGGATTGGATTGGTCTTCCTTTTCCATTTCCTTAAGATGATTCATTAGATTGCTGACATGCTCTCTTTCTGTTTTTCAGATATAGGCATCTGATGTGATAAATTTTCCTTTTAGGACTACTATTGTAGTATCCTACAGGTTTTGGTAGCTTATACCTTTATTGCTGTTATGTTCAAGGACTTAAATAATTTCCTCCTTGATCTCATCCTTGACCCAATTGTCATTCAGCAAAAGGTTATTTAATTTCCATGGCTTGTGTTGGGATGAAAATTTTTATTGAAATTGAGTTCTGCTTCTATTGTATTATGGTCTAAGAATAATTGATTACAAAATAAGATACATAATTGCATTATGGTCAAGCTATAATTGCAATTCTTTTAATTTTGTTGAGATTTGATTTGTATCCTAGGGTATGATCTATTTTGGAACATGTTTCATGGGGTGAGAAGAAGAACATATGTATATTCCTTAGTTTTGGGATGGTGTGTTCTGTATATGTATATTAAACATAGTTGATCTAGGGTCGCATTTAAGTCTCTTGTATTTTTGTTTAATTTCTGTTTAGAGGATCTGTCCAATTATGTCAGAAGGGTGTTAAAATCCCCAGCCATTTTGGTGATATAGGGTATCATGTTTCTCAGGCCAATTAAGGTCTGTTTCATAAACTGGGAGCATTTATGTTGGACAGAAATGTCCTCTTGTGTTGTTCCTTGGCCAGTATGAAGTGACCATTTTGTTTTTGTTAACTTTAAGTTCACTAGTATCTAAAAATAAGATTGCAGTTTCTCCGTTCTACTCATTTCTATTTGCCTGAAATATTGATTTCTATCCCTTTACCCTGAGTCTTGTTTTGTCCTTCAAGATTAGCTGTGTATCCTAATATAAATAAATTGTGACAGCATATAAATAAATTGTGCTTTTTATTCCAGTCAGTCATTGTGTGCCTCTTCAGTGGGGAATTCAACCCATTTACATTTATTGTGAGAATTGATAAGTGCAGTGAAGTTCTATTCATCTTATTTTGTGAAAGTCCATTGCTTAGTTTTATCCTTTGCATCATTATGGAAGCCAGGCTTTGTCTTTTAGTTTGTGAGTGTTTAGTTTGCTGGTGATCCATTTTGATGGTCAGTGTAGAGAATATGTCTAAGTATTTCCTGTAGAGATGATCTTGTTGTAGCAAATTTTCTTGATGTTTTCACACCATTAAAAGATTTGGTTTCTCCATTAAATTTGAAGTTTAGATTAGCAGGATACAGAATTATATGCTCAAAATTGTTTTGTTTAGAATGTTAAAGGTAGATGATCATTCAGGCTTTGAAAGTTTTAGCTGAAGAGTCCTGTCAGCAAATGAATCTGCTCCTATAGGTCAGGTGGTACTCACTTCTGACTGCCTGCAAAATTAGTGGTGTTTGGAAGGGTGCTTTGACACACATCCACAATTCTAAAATTTAGAGGGGCTATACTTCATGGGCCCTTAGGGTAAGGAGCTCCTTACCAGCCTGGGAAAAAGCAAGATTTCACTTCAACCAAATATAGAAAAAAATCATCAATATGCTGCAGTGGGGACCTACAAATACCACTTTTTCAAAGGCCAAAGATAGAAGGACACTTTAACCCTGAGCGCATGGCCTCCTTGAGCCAAACAAATGCTGTGACCCCCCCAAGCCTAAGAAAGAAGAAAAAAAAAATACAAATAAAGAAAACTAAAATTACAATTACATAAGATGAAGAAAAAAAAGGATATTTTAGTTGTTGTAAGAGAAATTTATGTGGAAATGATTTTAAAAAGTAGAAAAAGTCTACAAAAAGAGGGGAAAAGGAAAGAAATAGAAAAAAAAAAAAGAAAGGATAAAAGAAGCTGTAAAACTCTAACAGAAATGGAGAAGCCCTTGCTATTGTGGAAAGTGAAAATGAAAAAATAAAAATACAACCAAACCAAACAAAATACAAACAAAAACAAGAACAAAAAAGAGAGACTTGATTAAAGATGGCGGCTGAGTAACAGCGTCCCTGCAACTGGACATGGCGAGTCTGGAGAGACAAGATTCCAGACATCTCTGGCCAGTGGGATCTGCCTATGATCATCCCTTTGAGGATACAGGGAGCCAGCAAGGGACTTCTCGACCCCTGGAGAAGGAAAAATAGTGGAAAACTGCAAAGTGGCTGCGTGTGTTCGATCGACCAAATCACACCAGCAACCATGTGTACAAGCAGCAGTGAGACTGCAAACCGGAAAGGCCTCACCTGTGAACTTTTTTGGTGTTCTTGGACTTGGCACTCAGTTGAGCTGCCTTGGGTGGAGCTTGAGCAGGAATGTGGAGAACTTTGGGCATTGTCTGGGGCCCCAGATGGAGCCACTGAGCGGGGCGCAGGAAGCCATTGTGTGAAAAAACTGCTCTGGCAAGCTCTGCCCTCAGGGTCCCAGAGCAAGGATAGGACAGGGAAAAGTAACCTAGTGACTGAGCAGCCTAAAGGCGGGGACTGAACTGCCTTACAGCCTTATCCTTAGAAGCAGAGTGAGACGGTTTTGGCACACTGGAGCCTTGGGCTGTTGCCCTGGGTAGAATGCTGTGACGTCACAGCTCATAGCAACATCAAACTCCTGGGCTTGACGCCACCCAGACCACCATAAGAGATGTGCAACAACTCCTGACTGGTGACCTGCACCCACCGGGCCTCTGCATTCCCTGACTAGGAACTGCAGGAGCCGCACAACCCTGCATCCTCCCTCCTGTGTCCTCCCAGCCTCCACACTAGCCCGTTCATCTGGCCTGGGACTCTGGTAGCTGCGTGCACTCTGGAGCTCTCCCTGCCTCTGTGCAGAGCCCTTCTCCTGGCCAGAGACTGCTGGAGCCTTGGACTCTCTGTGCCAAACTCACTGGGCACCAGGCACTCCCAGAACCATGCGCACCAATCCCAGCCCTGTTGCTGAATCTGGGTGTGTCACACACCGGAGCTGCTTTCACAACCAGAACTCCCTAGCTAGAGCAGCCCCAGAAGAACTACACAGGGTCACTCTCTACAAAGATCCAGCAACAATAGAGTGATACCGCTGGGGTCTAACCTTGGAGTGACACCTCCCCAACTATGAGGATGGCCAGAGGCAATGGTGAAAAACAATCATGAGGCAAAATCAACAGAAAAACTCTGGCAATATGAATAATCAGAGTAGATCAACTCCCCCAAGGATCAATGGGACAAGAAACAGCACAAGACCCCATGCACA
>CAUYPK010014258.1:0-62330 GCA_963574355.1 Loris lydekkerianus
CGCAAATTTGTGAAGCGTTCCATATTTTTATATTCTTCTTAGTAAAGTATCTCAAGAATGGAAGAAAAAGTATCCAATGTACTCAGCCGTACTATGAAACTAATTTTTGGCTTTCATATGAAAGCTATAACCCAGTTATAATCTAACAATATGGGGAATGGTAGAGGGAGGGGAGGGAGGTGGGAGGATGGCTGGAGGGAGGGTGATAGGTGGGATTATGCCTGCAGTGCATCTTACAACCATATATGTGAAACTTAGTAAATGTAGAATATAAGTGTCTTAACACAATAACCAAGAAAATGCCAGGAAGGGTATATTAACCAGTGTGATGAAAATGTGTCAAACCATTTATAAAACCAATGTATGGTGCCCCATGATTGCATTAATGTACTCAGCTATTATTTAATATTAATAAAAAAATAAGAAAAAATTAACAATAGCTCCTCCAAGAAAATGCTGAGGAAAGAACAGAACAAAAAAAAAGAAGAGAAAAGAAAAAGAAACGGCACCAACCACAAAAATATTATTCTTGTATATATGTAGAAATATACATCTATATGTATGATGTAGGGATCTACTTTCATAGGAATATATTTATAATGTAATATACTTTCAGGACACCAGGTGTTGCTGTTAGTGGTTCCCAGGCTTATAACTGAATTACAGTTTATACTGTTAGCACAGTAACCACCCTACCTGGACTATCACCATTTTGGAATTTCTGTAAAAGTTTGTCACGTAACTATTGTGCAACCTCAGCTGCTCTGTTCCAGATGGCACTCCTATCTGACCTCCCAACTTAGTGCAGGAGTCCACGCTTCACAAATATTTCCACTCTGCTCCCAGGTTCTCCTGCAAACTGGTGACTGCAATCGGCTGTGCGGGAGGGTGTTGGCTGCTGAAGGGTCCCATGGCTGCAGCCAGTTCCCATGGATGGAGCACTCTGGGACCTTATTCTCAGTTTTGTGGTTCAGAGTTTCCCTTTTGAATCGGGACTTTTCAGTCCAGCCACCTGCCAGTTCGCCGAGCAGCCTGAACTGCAGCCTGCACTTCCATTCCCCACCAGTAATGCTCTGGTCTATTTAATCATGCCTGTTGTTCTTGGGGAAGGCATCTGCCAGTTCGGATCGTTCAAAATGTTTGTTTCCTGGGCGGGATCCCTTTCCTTCCATTGGGTTGCCCAGCTTCTCATGGTTCTCAGTGGCTCTCCTTTCGGGTGCCACCCACAGCTCAAGAATACATTTTCGTCAATTGGGTTTTGCCAGTAATTGCAAGCTGCTGTCCTCCGTAAGGGAGGGACCTGCCCGTCAGCACTGCCAAGCAGGAAAAAATCTCTACAACAGAGTTCATGGTTTTAAATCACCCCTCATATACAGCAATCCATCAATTTGCTGAGCATCTCCAGCTGTCCATCCACATCAATAATCCACACACAGGAAAGGTCCAGACACCTCTTCCTCATACCTGATGACTTGGGAGAGGTGGGCTACACGTCCTTTCCATCCGCCATCATGCTTTGCCCCTCTATACCAATTTTCTTAAGTGTTCTGATCATGAAGGGATGTTGGATATAATCAAAAGCTTTTTCTGCATCAATTGAGAGAATCATATGGTCTTTATTTTTTAGTTTGTTCATGTGCTGAATTACATTTATAGATTTATGTATATTGAACCAGCCTTGAGACCCTAGGACAAATCCCACTTGGTCGTGGTGTATAATTTTTTTGATATGTTGTTGGATTCTGTTTGTTAGGATCTTATTGAGTATTTTTGCATCAATATTCATTAGTGATTCATCAGTGATATAAATTAGGTCTATAAATTTCATTTCTTGTTACATCTTTCCCTGGTTTAGGGATCAAGGTGATGTTTGCTTCGTAGAATGTGTTGGGTAGTATTCCTACTTTTTCTATATTTTGGAAGAGGTTTAGTAATATAGGTACTAGTTCTGTTTTAAAGGTTTGTTAGAGTTCAGATGTAAAGCCATCTGGTCTTGGACTTTTCTTTTTAGGGAGATGTTGTATCATCGATACTATTTCAGAACTTGATATAGGCGTGTTCAACATTTCTACTTCATTCTGGCTAAGTTTTGGTAGGTGGCGTACTTTCAAGTATTGGTCAATTTCTTTCAGATTTTCATATTTCTGAGAGTAAAGTTTCTTGTAATATTCGTTAAGGATTTTTTGATTTTCTGAGGGGTCTGTTGTTATTTCATCTTTACCATTTCTGATTGATGAAATTAGAGATTTTACTCATTTTTTCCTGGTTAGGTTGGCCAAACATTTATCTATTTTATTGACCTTTTCCAAACACCAACGTTTGGATTTATTGATGTGTTGTATAATTTTTTTTTGTTTTCAATTTCATTTAATTCTGCTCTGATTTTGGTTATTTCTTTTCTTCTGCTGAGTTTGAGGTTTAAATGTTGTTCTTTCTCCAATTGCTTGAGATGTCCCATTAAGTTATTAACTTCCTCTCTTTCCATTTTCTTTTTTCCCCACTGGATTAAAGATTTTTATTTATTGTTAAATCATAGTTGTGTACATTAGTGCAATTGCCTGTACCCATTATAAGATGCACCATAAATGTGGCCCCACCCATTACCCTCCTTCCACCAAAACCTCCCCCCTCCCTTCCCCTTCCTTGGCCCTTTCCCCATAGTCTTGTGCTATCATTGGGTTATAGCCTTCCTGTGAAAGCTGTAATTTAGCTTCGTAGTAGGGCTGAGTACATTAAATACTTTTCCTTCTATTCCTGAGCTACTTTGCTAAGGAGAATATGTTCCAGCTCCATCCATGTAAACATGAAAGAGGTAAAGTTGCCATCTTTCTTTAAGGCTACATAGTATTCCATAATATACATGTACCACTATTTGCTAGTCCATTCATGGGTCGAGAGGCACTTGGGCTTCTTCCATGACTTAGCAATTATGAATTGGGCTGCAATAAACATTCTGGTACAGATGTCTTTGTTCAATTGTGAATTTTGGTCTTCTGGGTATAAACCTAGTAGAGGAATTATAGAATCAAATGGCAGGTCTATTTTTAGGTCTCTAAGTATTCTCCAAACATCCTTCCAGAAGGGAAGTATTAGTGGGCATTCCCACCAGCAGTGTAGAAGTGTGTCCTTTCCTCCACATCCACGCCAACATTTCTGGTTTTGGGATTTTGTTATGTGGGCTACTCTTACTGGGGTTAGGTGATATCTCAAAGTAGTTTTGATTTGCATTTCTCGGAAGATGATTAAGATGATTAAGGATGATGAGCTTTTTTTCACGTGTTTGTAGATTTTGCATCTGTCTTCTTTAGAGAAGTTTCTCTTTAAGTGATTTTTTGAATTTCTGAGGAGTCTGTTGTTATTTCATCTTTGTCATTTCTGATTGATAAAATTAGAGATTTTACTCTTTTTTTCCTGGTTAGGTTAGCCAAAGGTTTATCTACTTTATTGACCTTTTCAAAACACCAACTTTTTGATTTATTGATCTGTTGTATAATTCTTTTGTTTTCAATTTCATTTAATTCTGCTTTAATTTTGGTCGTTTCTTTTCTTCTCCTGGGTTTGGGATTGGAATGTTCTTCCTTTTCCAGTTGCTTGAGATGTCCCATTAAGTTGTTAACTTCCTCTCTTTCCATTCTGTTTAGGAAGGCTTGCAGTGCTATAAATTTCCCTCTTAGGAATGCCTTTGCAGTATCCCAGAGGTTCTGATAATTTGTGTCTTCATTGTCATTTTTTTCCAAAAATTTGGCAATTTCCTTCTTAATCTCAGCTATAACCCAGCTATCATTCAGCATAAAGTTATTTTACTTCCATGTTTTTGTATGACTATGAAGATTACTGTTGTTACTGAGTTCAACTTTTATTCCATGGTGATCTGAGAAGATGCAAGGAATAATTTCTATTCCTTTAAATTACTGAGGTTAGACTGTGACCTAAGATGTGATGGATTTTGGAGTATGTTCTGTGGGCTGATGAGAAGTATGTGTATTTAGTTTTGTTGGGATGAAATGTTCTGTAGATGTCTGCTAAATCCAAATGTTGGATGGTTAGGTTTAAATCTAACATTTCCTTGCTCAGCTTCTTATTGGAGGATCTATCCAACACTGCCAGAGGAGTGCTGAAATCTCTGACTATTATAGAGCTGGAGAAAATCAAGTTGCTCATGTCTGTTAGATTTTTTCTTATAAAGTGAGCTGCATTCTGGTTGGGTGCATAAATATTAATAATTAGAATCTCATCATATTGAGTATTACCTTTAATAAATATGAAGTGACCATTTTTATCCTTCCTTACTTTTGTTGGTTTAAAGCCTTTTGTGTCTGCAAATAGAATTACAACACCTGCTTTTTCCTGATTACCATTGCCTGAAATATGGACGACCATCCTTTCACCCTGAGTCTATATTTATCTTTTAAGGTAAGATGTGATTCTTGTATGCAGCAAATATCTGGCCTGAGTTTTTGTATCCAGTCAGCCAACCTGTGCCTCTTTAAAGGACAGTTTAAGCCATTCACATTAATGGAGAATATTGATAAGTCTGGTAAAATTTTGGATATCGAGTTTTTTGAAAGTCCAGTGGACATTTTTAATCCTTTTGCCACTGTGGAAGCTGGAGTTTGATCAAAAGTTTCTGAGTGAGTTTACTTTTGTGGTAGAGGATTGGGGTGGTCATTACAGAGGATAGGTCTGAGAATATCCTGAAGAGCTGGTTTGGTAATGGCAAATTTCTTCAACATGTGAATGTCATTAAAGTATTTAATTTCTCCATCATAAATGAAACTCAGTTTAGCTGGATAGAGGATCTGGGGTTGAAAGTTATTTTCCTTTAGGAGATTGAAAGTCGATGACCACCCTCTTCTGGCTTGAAACGTTTCAGCAGAGAGATCTGAAGTCATTCTAATATTCTTCCCTTTGTAGGTAATAGATTTCTTACATCTGGCTGCTTTCAGAATTTTCTCCTTCATATTGACTTTAGTGAAGTTCATTGTGATATGCCTGGGGGATGTCTTATTCAGGTTGAGTCATGCTCGGGTTCTGAAACTGTCTACTATCTGAATTTCAGAATCTCTTGGCATGTCTGGAAAATTCTCTTTCATAATTTCATGGAGAAGGGTCTCTATGGTTTGTGAAGCCACTTCATCACTTTCAGGAATTCCAATGAGGTGGATATTAGCCTTCTTCAAATTATCCCAGAGCTCTTGAGAGAATGATCTGTTTTTTTCTCCATTTCTCTTCCTCTTTGAGAAATTGGGAGTGTTCAAAAGCTTTGTCTTCAATGTCAGAAATCCTTTCTTCTGCTTGCTCCACTCTGTTACTGAGGGATTTTACTGTATTTTTCAGGTCTTTGAGGACTGCAAATTCTTGCTTCAGTGTTTCAGAATCTTTGGTGGTTTTGTCTTTAAATTCGTTGAATTCTTGAAACAACCTTTGAATTTCTCCTCAAATTTCTAATTCCAACTTTTGAATTGCTCTTCAAATTTCTAATTCCAAATTTTCCTCTATTCTATTAATCTTGTTTGCAATCCAAATTCTGAATTCAATTTCTGACATCTCGGCCAGCTGTTTATGAATGGGATCTTCAGTTACATCTGCCGTATCTTTCCTTCGGGGGGTTGATCTATTCTGGTTATTCATGTTACCAGAGTTTTTCTGCTGATTCCACCCCATGATTATTTTACACCATTTGACTTTTCCCCTGGAGCTTTGCTGAGGACCTGTATAGTGCTACGGCCTGAGAAACTGGAAACCTGTTTGGTGTGGTGGGGCTAAGTGGCTCTGTCTTGTTTTCAGCTGGTCTCTCTGACCCTTGTGAAACAGTTACTCTGGGTTGATGTCTCAGCTGTGGAGAAATCCCAGCAATTAAGTCACCCTGCCCCCCACAGGTAACAATTGGAAAAGCAAAATCAAATCTTCCTACAACCACACACCCAGGCCACCACCTTGATAGTCCTCAGGTGATTGGCTCAGTTCAAAAGGTCCAAATCAATTGTCTCAGTTAGCACCTGTCTCAGGTGGGAGAGTTTAAAAGGTCTCTGGCAACTAGATAGCAGGGGTCTGCTGACAACTCAAATATGACTTGCTCTGGTGCTCTGTGAAGTCAGGAGGACTCACCCAGCAAATAGATTAGTCTGGGAAGGTTGATGCCTCCTTCCCTACCTTGCACTTCTGACACACACACTTATAACCCTGCAAGGCTGTGACCCAGTTGCCTCCAATGAGCAGATCCCCCAGGAGTTTGCACCTGCCTGAATCATAAGGAAATCTATGTCTGCTCAGCCATGCTGCTGCCCTCTGCCTCTATCCGGCAGGGGGAGATGAGGCCTGACAACCTCAGTGGGCTTGATGGAGGCTGGGGCTGTTCACTTAGTTCTAGCCCCGCCCCTGATTGATGTTACTGACAGAACAGAACAACTTTGTGAGAATTTGTTTCTGTCCCTGCTAAATTCCCCTGCAGAAGAGAAGCTGTTTTGAGTTCCCAGAACCTGTGCCTCAGGCCCTATCTGTGCTGCTGTACGGTTTCAGCTGTACATTGTATTTGCAGCATGGTTACCTGTCAGTTCCAGCCTCTGCCTGCCCTCCTTTGTTTAAGCTGATGGTCCCCTTGGGGCTAGGTGCGTCTTAGGCTCAGTAAAGCAGTCCTCTGTGTCAGCCCCACCCTGAGAATCTCCCGGCTCTGTGTGTGTGTTTTCTAGTCCCTGGGCTTCACCCAGGCTGGTACCGCCTCAGGCAAACCCTTTACTCATGGGGCCTGAATTTCCATCCCCGATCTGTTCTGTGGAGGTTGCCATCTGAGAAGATGCCTGGCCTCCTCTGGTTGCCCAGAGAGACAGGGGGTATGACTTTGGAATATCTGGGGGTGAGCCCTATTGTTGCCAAAAATGGTTGCTGCTCTGCACCTCAGGGCACTGCCACTCCAGCGTGGTTCCCTCTTAGCTGACCATCCTCTCTTCACTCCCGTGCCTCAGAATCAGCACTGACCAGTTGCAGTCTAGGCCCTGTCTACACCCCTTGAGAAATCACCCAAGAATCTGGACTCCTGTGGGACAGGCCTCCAGACCTCAGAGTGAGAGTGGAGGGGAGTTCTGGGAGCTCAGAATTGCAGGTAAAGAATACATACAGTTTTACACGGTTTTATGCCTGGCAGGAGAGCACCATGGCCCCCTAATAGGGGAGGTAGGTCCAGTTTTTAGAGAGTCTCTCCCTTGGAGTGTAGTGGGAGGAGTTTTGAACTCTGCTCATTTGTTTGTGGGGTACTCTGAGCCATTCTCATGGGGAAGGGGACTCCCATCTGCTTGGTGATGGATTTTGTACCTTTTGTTTGTATCCTTGGGGTCGCAGCTCACCTCAGCAGGGTTGATGTGCATTCTTCAACCTTCTCTCTTGGTGTAGCTCTAATCCACCAGGTTACTTGCTAAATTTCTGTCCTTTAACTCTCCTTCTGGACGGGAGCCTCTGTTTAAAGCTGGCTTCAGTGAGCCATCTTGTCTCCACCCCTCTACATCTTTTATATTTACCTGGATGGAGCTGAAAAACATTTTCCTTAGTATAATATCTCAAGAATAGAAAAAAAAGCATCCCATGTACTCAATACTAATTTGAAAGTGGTAGATGTACAGCTATAGGCCCACATGAGAGGAAAAGCACAATGACATTGAAGAAAAGGGAGAGGGAGGGAAGGAAGGGGCCCAGTAATTCCCACCTGACGGCTACAATGGGGGGAGTACATGGCACTGCCTAGGGGAGGACTCAAGTACAACTCAGATCTTTCCTAATAACCTGAAAAAATGTAACCTGATCATATGTACCCTTATAGTAATCTGAAATAAACAAACAAAAAAAGGAAATGTAATTATGGGAGAAGTTAGAGAACAAAAAAGGCAAAGGCTAATTTATGTAGTGTACTGCTGAGAAGGAGGTGAGGGAAGGGCTTAAGAGCTGGATAAGCTAGGCAAGGATTTTAAGGTTTGGAGGATGTGGGGCTCTGGGGAAAGGAAGAGAGAGGAGGAGAGGTTGAAATAAAAGAGCATGTGGGGTTTGAACTGGATCCCTTTTATAGTGCTTTGAGAGAGTCAAGCAAAAATTAGAATTCCTTTTTAATTGCTTTAGGCTGCCAGACTATGTCTTTGAATATAGTACCAAGGCAAAACCTGGCCACCAGGGGCAGAGGAATTCGTTCAGGTTGAATAAGAAATGCTTCTCCCCTCCCCTGCCCCCTCTTGAATTTTGTTTCTGAAATGGGACGTGTGTGAAACTGATGTAGGCATTGTTAGTAAATTAATGATGGAATTTAAGATCAGTCATGTCAGAAACAGCAGGAAACATACTACTTAGCATCTTGGTTGAAGGAATAGAAAATGACTCAAAGTAGCTCAGTCATAAAGGGAACCTGGCTCTAAGGTTGTTGAGTGTTTTCTGGAGAGATGTAGCACGTCCCCAGGAAAGGGCCGGAGCTGGTCCCCAGAGACCCACTGTCTCTGCCCATCAATGCCTGTTTTTGCATCTACAGCGTAGTTCTCTCCTTGTCAATTGACCAGCTTCCTTTGCTCCTTTTGAAAGCACATATAGTGAGAATAAGATGGAGTCAGGCTGGGTGGACATGACACAGCTGGTCTTCACCTCTGGTCTCCCATTCTTGCTGTTTTATAAATTTAGCTCCCACCCTAAAGATGCTCATGTTGAATAGTTTAGGAATTAACTTTTGAATTGGAAATGTTGTAATAGATTGTCACTGAGTTGTGCCAATGATTATTTAAAATAAAGGTCAGTGTCATCTTAATTGTGAATCCCGTTTAAAACTGTAATTTGGGGAATGGAAGAACGAAACAGTATTGGAGAGGCAATTCTCACTGTTCTCCAGAATCCTGGCCTTCTGACAAAGTTTGGTGGACCTATTCATATCTCTGTATATTGGCTGACAGTGACAGGAGGCTGGACCCTCTTCATCCAGTAACAGTTGGGTCCACAAGGCCGAGAACTCAGCCCCTTCAGGTCTGGGGATTGCGTGATCAACACCAAGTATCTCCAGAGGAGTTGAATGTCACTCCATGTTCCAATCCCAAGTTCTTGGGGATGACTGTGATTGGCCCTGGAAGAGTGAGGTGCCCCAGTCTCCACACTTGTGGCTGGTGGGGTGAAGAGGGCAGCATCACAGTTGGCAGAAGTCCAGTGACTTCAGGAGCCCCCCACCTGCAGCCCCGACAGTGAAGAGGCGCACCCCCATGGCTGTTTGCAAAGCTCTCTCTCTTCCTTTTTGAGTGTTTGATTGCTATACCAATTCAAGAGTGCCTTTAAAAATCTGATTTTCCCTGCACTTGAAGACAGCTAAGGCCCTTGGGTTTCATTTGCTGCTCTCAAGGAGACCCATGAGTCAGGTAGAGAACAGAGCTCCTTTCACCCAGCCTTGCAGCTTCCCTCCACGAGCTGGCTCCGTGGCTCAGCCTCACCTTTTGGCCTGGGCCAAGCATGGTTCCAGCCAGGAAAGATTTAAGTTCTGGCATGCATGGGCCCACTCTCTGAGCCCTTTTCCCTTTGTCACTTCTTCTGCACTTTGTTCTGGCAAATGGACCCCCTACTGGATCTGCATTGAGTGTGAGGGCCTGCTGTCTCTAAAGCCTAGGAGGGGCTTGGTCTCTGGCCATCCCTGCTCCTTCTTAGTGAAGGGACACTGGCCCCAGACCCTGGGCTGCTGATGCTTTGGCATCCCAGCTCCTCATACCAGAAATGGTACAACATTCAGCCTTCACTGTCAATGAACTTGTCCAGAATTTTGCAGACTACAAACCTAGAAAGCAGATATTTTAATTCCAAAAAGTATAATAATAACAACATTTAATAAGTTTCCCTCTGTGACAGGTTTTGTTCTAAGTACTTAATTTATGCTATCCTTAATTCTCATCGCCACCCAAAGAAGTATGCTGGCATCATCACCTCCCTTTCAGAGACGAGGAAACTGATGCGCAGACCATTCAGGTGACAGGCCCAAAGCCAGTGCTGTCTGGCTTCAGGATCCAGAGCCCTAACCCCACACATGCTGCCTCTGTAGTTCCTGCAACTTTTGTGTCATTTCAAAAAATCAAATTTTATTTTGAAATTTATGATGGAGGAGAGGGAAGGTACCAAGTTCTTTTCAGTTTTTAGGGCATCTCTTGGGTATGGGACTCAGCTACAAGAGGGATTCTACCTAACGAAGGCAAACATTGTAATCTGGTTGTTTGTACTCTCACATTAACCTGAAATAAAATAAAATAAAATAAAATAAAATAAAATAATATAAAAAATAGGAATATCACCTTGACCTTATCTGCTTTGCATTGGTTGATTTATTCATTTTGGTTAGAGGAGCCATGGGTTCTATCAGAGGCTCCCCCCATCTAGACTTTCCTGTCCTGGTACACAAGGCTCTGGCCAAGGCCCTGAGGACTTGACCTCACCATAGGTCTTTAGTTTAGGTGTTTATTTGGTACACAAGGCTCTGGCCAAGGCCCTGAGGACTTGGCCTCACCATAGGTCTTTAGTTTAGGTGTTTATTTCCAGCATGGTGCTGATAGCTTATGCCTCACTGCCAGATCTTTATGGGTGAGTGGTAGAGAATGAAGGGGTCTTACACTGCTGTGTCCTTCTCCCCATCCCTGCCTTCTGGAGAGACAGCAGCTCCTGGCTTTTGAGTAGTACAAAGCCCTTTCACACCCTGCTCCTGCTCCTGACAGCCCCGGGCTGGTGGCAGATGGCACTGGCTGGCTGTAGAAGGAAGAGCCCATTCCTAGGAGGCCCCAACACATCAAAGGCAGATTGAACTCCAGGCTTCAGCGGGGAGGGGTGGTGTCTTCAGAAGGGAACACGCTTTATTAAACACCTCCAGAGCCAGCAGCTTGGGTGGGGCCTCTGTGGAGGGAAGGCTCTGAGGCTGGACAGCAGAGGTTGGGTCCCAAATGCCCCAACCCGCTGAGCTTTTGTGGCAAGCCATCCCTGGCCTCAGCTCCTCACATCTAGAAACAGTGGTCCCTGAGGAAGTAGAGAAGGTAAAAGCCATGTTCAGTAATAACAATGACAATGGTGACTACGATGACGATAATAATAGCTGAACTTATTGAATGCTTGCACGTGTTAAACTTGTAGTGGTAAGAGCTGTGCATGGACAACAGATATTTATTGAGTGTCAACACAATGTCAGACACTGTTTGAGGTGTTTGGGATAAAGCTACAACCAAACATGGTGCTTGCTATAAGCCAGGGCCACCCCATTCACTTAATGTATGCGACATTATTTAATTCTCACAGCAGCCCTCAAGGAAGGTACTATCATTACCCCATTTTACAGCTGTGAAACATCAAGACATAGAGAAGTTGAGTAATTTACCCAAGGTCACACAGCTGGTAGGTGATGGTATCAGGATTCAAACTCAGCACGTTTATCTCTGGTGGTTGCACTTCTAAATCTCACATGGTCTGGATGTGAATAAAGCGGCCCTCAAGGATCTGTTAGCATGCGGAAGGAGGTGCTTGTTAAGCTATTGTTGTTTATATGTGTGTATAATACATATAATATATTTTCAGATTGTTGTAAATGCTGGGAAGGAAATAAATGAATACACTTAGCCTGGAGAGAGGTTATTCAGATAATCTGGTCAGAACACCCAGTCCTACCAGAACTTTATGCTGAGTTGGTTTGCTATTCCATTTTCCAGATGAGTAGGGTGAGGCTTTGAGAGATTAAATAGGGAGCCAGAAAGGGGCTGAGCAGGGACTCACATTCAGGGCACTGACCTCTAACACCTGCAGCCTTGATGTTTGCTGCAGGCCCCCCGAGCTGTGCTCTCGCCTGGCAAGAGAGCTTTTTATTAATTAAAGGTCTTGTGGTGGGTGGGGTCTGTGAGGACATCTCTCAGTCCCTGGGGCTCCGACTGTCAGTCTTCAGGGCCTTATGTGTGCACGTGTGTACCTGTGGGGGGTGCATGTGCACGTCCCTGTGTTTGCTCACGTGTGATAGTTGTGCCTGCCTCCCTCCCTCCCGGCAGCATTCTCCCTCTCATATGGACCATCCTGACTTTTCATAAGGTCACTTCATAATTGTTTGAAATGTCCCAGGTACCTTCTCTTAACACCAGGGTGATTATGACAATTATGATGATTATCAAGTTGAAAAAAAAAGAGAGAGAGTGAGAGGCAGGGGCTGGAGCGTGGGGGATGGGAGTTGCTGGAGAGCGAGGCAGTGCTGTCATTAAGCCACATTGTGTGAGATTGTTCGCCTTCAAAAGGCAGCTGTGAAAAGGAGAGAGTCTTTAAAAAAAGGCCCATTATGCGGGAGGCTCGGGGTGCACCGTGCTGGCGGGAGGACTGTGGGGTGTAATTAGGGCAGTGACAGCCGAAATTACACAGTGTCTCGCAGTGGTGCCACCTTTGTGGGGGGAGATGTATGGAGGAGGGGACAGGTAATGGCTGGGATGTTCTGGACCCTTGCCAGGAGCTACAGGGTCCTTTGGGGAGCCAGGGTGACCTGGGATCCGGCAGAAGGACAGGGAGGGCAGGGCTGTCAGAGTCATTTATCTCTACGCCAGGGAGGTGGTCTCTTATTTTTGGAAGCCTTTTATGATGGCTCGCAGCCCCTTCCAGCCTATTGGAGCGTTCCCACCCCAACAGGGAGTTGGCAAGGAAAAGCCAGTTGTGTGGAACAGAGGATGCAGATAAATAATCTCCCAGCCTCCTGCACTCAGGGTGGAGCAGCCTTACTCTGGCTGTTCCCAGGGAGTGGGGGAGGGGCTGGGGGGAGGGGCCGTGCCTCCTACCCGGGCCCTGTGTCTGGACATCGTCAGCAGGGCTTACAGCAGTCTCACCGTTTCAGACTACAAAGTGGGATTATGGCATTCCTGGGGCAGGTGGAAATGCCAGGCACCCCAAACCCTTCCCTCCTGCAACAGACTGGGGCTCCATGAGTGATCCAGTCTCCTCTCTTTTCCCTTCTGCACAGCAGGAGCACCCCACAGCTGCTGCCAGCACCCCCAACCCCGGCCACAGATGGCACTACTCAGAGAGGCTCTGGAGCTGACCGTCTGGGCTTAAAGCCAGCTGTCACTACCAGTGTGACCTTGGGTAAGTTCTGGGCCCTTTGTGCCTCAGTTTCCCACCTGTGACATGAGGATGATTGTTCTTATGTGGCAGGACTGTTGTGAGGATTAAACAAGGTCCTTGATATGAAGGACTTGGCCCATAGCCTGGCACACAATGAGATGGGATGTAAATGTTCTCTGGGTGCAGCCCGGGCTGATTTTACTAGAAGATAGGCCTTCATTTGCAGGGAGCTATGATGTGGGCAGTGTTTCTGTGTTTCGTTGATTCAGTCCTTCAGCAAATGCACATGGAGGGTCCGCAGTGTGCGAGGCATTAAAATTGGTGTGCAGAGAGTTGAGATGGCATTCCTGGCTTCTCCAGCGCCTGATCCCTTCTGTACGTAGGCTCTGGTCTGTACACGCCCAGTGGGGAGGTGCCACAGTCTGGGGTAGGAGCCAGAAGAGACAGAGGGGTGTTTGGGGGGGGGATGATAGTTGGGACCCAAGGCTTGGGGCTTTGTCCTCCCTCTGAGAGACTTCAGGAGAGGGGTTCTCACCCCCCCCCCCCACCCCTCCTCCTGCTCCAGGAGCTCAGACAACCACAAATGGGCTGTTGGCCCTGGAAGAGGCCAGGTGTCCCTGATCCAGGATTAACTCTGCTTTGGGGAACAGTCCTGCTCTGAGACAGCTTCAGCCAACAGACCAAGGGTCATCGCTACCCACCAGAGGGGACATTTATATTATTATTACTTTTTTTTTTTGACTCTTAACAAGCAAAGTCAGAACCTCTGTTTCCTGGAACTCCTTGCGCTGTTGTTTAGATAAGTTTAAATGAGCTGTGATTAAGCTAATTTTGAGGTAATTAACTTGGGGAAGGAATCCTTCATTCTTAAAATTCCAAGTGACTGTTCATTATGAGAGGGAGCACTCAGGAAGGACCACGCGGCTTTCAGGAGCCCTGCTTAATTAAAACATAAGGAACTCAGCCACAGAGCGAGAGTTTACTGTCGTTAATGAAAAATGAATATTCTTTATCTAATTACATAGCATAATTAATTGGAGTCTCCAACCACAGAGGTGGAGGGGGCAGGGAAGTTGCAGGAAGGCAGAGGCTCCTGATCCTGCAGACCCCAGGAAGGGGTCAAGCCGACACCATTAGGATCCTCTGCAGACTCATCCAGCCCAGGGTGCAGAAGGGCCCCATCTCCCTCTTCTCCCCGTAGTGGGAGCGGGCACCTGCCTGGGCCCAGAGTCTCTTTGGTGGCACTTTGAGTTCTCACGTCAGCCATTCTGCATCATATCATTCGTTTGTTGATTCATTTATCTGTGCTACACTGTGAATAAATCAGACCTAAGCCCCACCCTGGGGATGCACAAGGGTTTGAGTCCTGGCTCTGCCACTTATTAGCTGAGATGACCTCGGGCCAAGTTCCTCCATCTTCTGTGTCTCAGTTTTCTCATCTGTAAAATGGGATTAAACATTTATCTCTTTGGGTTGTTCTGAGGATTAAATGAATTAATATTCATAAAGCACTTAGACAGTGCATGGCACATATAAGGTCTCTGTTGTAAGCAGTTGTTTTATAAATAAATAAAAAGAAAACAAATCAAGATGGGGGCCATGAGGGGAAAAGAACGGGATGTAAGAAGACTGAATAACATGGGAGGGCTGGTTTTAGACGTGGTATTCAGAGGGGAAGGTGGGAACGGGGTGTGGTGGCTTGGCTCTCTCCTCCTCCACTGCCCCTCCTGACTCGCTGTTGCCACCAGGTCCTGGTGGCTGTTCTGGTGTCTCCACCTTCCTGCCCATCTTCCCCCCCCCCCTTTTTTTTTTGAGACGGAGTTTTACTTTGTCACCCTCAGTAGAGTGCCATGGCATCATAGCTCCTAGCAACCTCAAGGGCTTGGGCTCAAGTGATCCTCTTGCTCAGTTTTTTTTTTTTTTTTTTTTCATCTTTAGTAAAGAAGAGGTCCCACTCTTGCTCAGGCTGGTCTTGAACTTGTAAGCTCAAGTAATCCTCCCACCTCGGCTTCCCCCTCTTCCTTCTAGGGACTTCCTGGGCCAACAGAGCACTCTTTAGCTGGCCCTCTGAGCATCTCTAAAACATCTTGCCCCAGGTCGGGAGTTCTGTCAAGGCACCAGCTGTCTGCAGGTGAGGCCAGCACAGACCAAACCACATGTGAGAAGGTGTCTCGGAGATACTGTCACTCAACCCATTTCACTGATGAGGAGACTGGGACTCAGGAGAGACTGCAAAGTGGCTGACTAGTGGGGCAGGAAGCTTGGCTTTCTGACCCTCAGCCCGAGCGCTTGCTCCCTGCCCGATGTCAGTTGGCATTTAGCTTCTCTCAGTCTGGCGAGGTTGGCGCTCCCTGAGTCCAGACCAGTTCCGGGATACCTTTGCTGGTGCCTGAGGAATCTGCATTGACCCTGATTCCACTCCTGGTCTGAGCTCTGGCTCAAGGTGCTTTCCGAGAATATCTTTTTCTTCCTGATTTCCTATCTCTCTTCGCCTCTTCTTCTCTCTGTCTCCCATTGCAAAGAGCCAGGCCCAGAGGAAGCTCCTGGGTTTACAAAGACAAATAAGGTCCTGCTCCCCCCGGGCGGGTGTGCCCCACCTAGTCACATTCTCTCTCTGCAGGCCCCACACTCCACTCGCCTTTGTTTACTCCAGGTTTGGGGAGAAGGGCTGCTCTCACCTGTCACATCAGCTGTGGGTACAGACCAGGCATCCAAGTGCAGGTGGAGTGGGGAGGCCAGTCACCAGGGTGTCACCAGTCTCCATGCTGCATGCTGGTGGCTCCCCGATGTTCTCAGGGTGATGCCGCTCCCCCAGAGGGGGCCATTTTGCCCTCTTCTTTGCCTGCCAGGCTGGGAAAGTGTCTTTGGCAAGGGGCTGCAATGGTGGAAAGGAGACTGGGGGCTTCTGGCTGAGTTGAACTGATTATATTTTGGATACAGTTTTCATTTAATCTCTGAAGAATTTTGATATCATCTTTGAGGGAATTGGGAGAAGTGGCCCTGGGGAGGGCAGAGACTTTTTTTTTTTTTTTTGAGACAGAGTCTTAAGCTGTCGCCCTGGGCAGAGCTGTGGCATCACAGCTCACAGCAACCTCAAACTCTTGGGCTTAAACGATTCTCCTGCCTCCACCTCCCAAGTAGCTGGGACTACAGGCGCCCACCACAACGCCCAGCTATTTTTTGACTGTAGTTGTCATTGTTGTTTGGCAGGCCTGGGCTGGATTTGAACCTGCCAGCTCCAGTGTATGTGGCTGGCGCCCTAGCCTCTGAGCTACGGGTGCCAAGCCAGGAGGGCAAAGACTTGTCAGGCTAAACAGATGACAGCTCCGGAGAAGAGCTGATGGGAGAATGTTGTTGGCTGTCCCCAGGGATCTGCTGGTCTAAGAATTCCCCCAGCATCTTGGAAAGTCCTTTGCTCTTCCCTTGCTGGGAGAGCCAGAGCCTTCTCAGGGGATAAATGTCTGGAACCTTATTTCAGATGGGCCAAGAGAGGACCGGGGACAAGAGTACACTGGTGGTCACTGTGCAGAATCGATGCGGGGATGGAGACGTCTCCACAGCTCCTCCTGTTTTCCTTGTTAAAGCAGCTTCCCAGGGGACTGGGTCCCTTCCTGGCATGGTGCTTGAGCAGACTAATCTCTTCCCCAAAACATAGCCACTTTCATGCCCTAGTTACTGCAGAAAATGCATGGATTTATTTCTGCAAAGCTAACCGGCAACAAAAGGCATTGTATGGGCTGGCAGGAGGGGTTTGCTAGGCTGGGGGTGGAGGGGGTGGTGGGCATTGTATGGGCTGGCAGGAGGGGTTTGCTAGGCAGGGGCTAGAGGATGGTGATGGAAGTCAGGCTCCTGGCCCTGGAGACCCCAGACTTTTCTGATCCAGCAGCAGCCAGAGGCTGGGGCTGAAGCGCTCTCTGGTTTCCCATCAGCTCCAGCCTTTCCTTAATTTGATGATTCTTGAGATAGCAGGAAGCTCTCAGCTCCCTTCTCACAAGGGTGGGTTTGAGCAAAACCAAATAGACTTCTGGCATCCATTTCAATCACCTGCCTGAAAGGGTTGATTTAGCTCTCTGGTCAGAAAGATGGGATTCAATCAAGGTTCATCCAACAAAGCACATTCTTCCTAAAAAATTATGCTGCATGTTATTAAATAATAGCAACACAGCAACACTCCCCATCTCCCAGGGAGCCCCAGGTCTCATGTTGAGAAGAGGTGCACAGCACATTGAAAAGTTGTGATTTATCTCATGGGTTTCTTTCAGATTCATTCTCAGCTCTGTTGGCAGATGGGACAAGTGGCATTTGACTTTCTCAAAGGCAGAAGAAGGTACTCTCGGTGGCAGAACTGGTGTGAGGGCTGGGGGATGCTGCTCAGGCTTGGTGGTGTGAAGGTGCCCCCATCACAAAGCCACATGTGCTAAAGTGGCTTTAATAAACAGGTTCAGCCGCTATAGACTGACTGTGGGATCCTCCCCTTGGGAGACTGGCCTTCGAGTTGCTCAGAACTGTATTGGCTTCCCCACTGGGTGGTCTAGGTCATATCACGTTGCCCCCTTGAGCCTCAGTTTCCTTAATTGTCAAATGGGGAGATTAACACCATCGTGGTAGGGTTATTTACAAGAATAAATGAGATAACACATGTGAAGTCACTGGCTCGTGACAGACACGCAGCTAATTTGTGCTCCTTATTTGGAAGGTTGCTGATATGTTTTTTTCATTTCTCTGCCTGGCTCAGAGAAGGCGTTTTCTAATTTGTTGAATACATGGAATCTTTATTAAAAAAAAAAAAAGAAAGAAATTTGTGTAGCTTTGAAATTCTACTTCCTTTTGTATGGGAATTGTGAGCCCACACATACCTGTTGACATGTACACTTTTGCTCAGATCAGGGGCCGGCTCTCTGCAGCCCACAAGCCAGATGTGCCTGTTTCTGTTTTTGAAAGTAGCACGGCCATGCCCATTTGTTTACATATCCTCTGTGGTTGCGTTCACACTGCAACAGCAGAGTTGGGAGGCTGCAATGGGGACCAGCAAAGCCTCTTGCCTTTCGTCTTTTACGAAAAAAGGTTTTCTGACTGCTGTCTTAGGTTCTCAGACTTTAGCTGCTTCAGAATCATCTAAGGAGCTTGTTAAAATATAGATTGTTGGCTCCCACCTACAGAGAGCCTGATCTAGTAGGTCTGTGGCAGATCCTAAGAATATACATTCTCTTGTAACTTTATTACTATTACTATTATTTATTTTTGAGACAGAGTCTCACTTTATTACCCTTAGTAGAGTGCTGTGGCGTCATAGCTCATGGCAACCTCACACTCTTGGGCTCAAGTGATCCTCTCGCTTCAGCCTCCTAAGTGGCTGGGAATATAGGTGCCCACCACAACACCTGGCTAGCATTAGAGACGGGGTCTCGCTCTTGCTCAGGCTGGTCTCCCAACTCCTGAGCTCAAGTGATCCACGCGCCTTGGCCTCCCAGAGTGCTAGGATTTCAGGTTTGAGCCACTGTGCCTGACTTTTTTTTTTAAATGAAAAAAAAATTGCTTTTGAGACAGGGTTTCCCTCTATTACCCAGAGTGGAACACAGTGGTGTAATGATGGATCACTGTAATCTCAAACTCCTGGGCTCAAGTGATTCTCCTGCCTCACCTTCCCAAGTAGCTAGGACTATAGGCACCCACCATCAGGCCTGGCTAATTTAGTTTTTACAGAAAAGGTCTCCTTCTGTTACCCAAGCTGAAATACAATGGTGTGATCATAGCTCACTGTAACCTCAAGCTCTTGGGCTCAAGTGATCTTCCTGCCTCAGTCTCCTGAGTAGCTGGGCACCCATATGCCTGGCTGATTTTTTTTGTAGAGACCAAGTCTCACTATTTTGCCCAGGATGGTCTCAAACTCCTGGCCTCAAGGGATCCTCCTGCCTCAGCCCCTCAAAGTGCTGGGATTACAGGTAGGAGCCACCGGGCCCAGCAGAATGTGTATTTCTAAAAAGCTCCCAGGTGATGCTGTTGCCAGTGCTGCTGCTCTGTGGACCACTCCTGAAGAACTGCTGATTTAGGCTATTTCCCATGCCTGGAATGCCTCTTCTCCACCTGCCTTTAGCTTGTAGCCCTTTTCTGAAGATCAACTCCAATGCAACCTAATGACACTTTGTGAACTGAGCACCTTCTCAGTGTCACCTAATGACCACTGTGAAAGGCATTGGGGGTACAATTTGGTGAATGAAGCAGGTGCCTTGTCTTTCCTTGTGAATTGTATAGTCTAGTGGGGGACATGGACAATGAACAATTAGAAAAAAAATATATAATTACAAATTGTGATGGATGAAGGGCACCGAGAAGAAAGGTAAGAACGTATTCTAGTCCAGTTGTAGGGGTCTCTAATAAAGTGACATTTAAGCTCAGATTAGAAGGATGAGAAAAAGCCATCCTGCAAGGAAAGAGGAAAAGATTCTTTTAGGCAGAGGGAATAATTGTGCAAAGTCCCTGGAGTGGCAAAGAGCTTTTTGCGTTTCAGGCAGTGAGGAAAGGTCAGTGTGAGGGACTGGGCGTGGTGGCTTGTGCCTGGAATCCTAGCATTCTGGGAGGTCGAGGCAGGTGGATTGCCTGAGCTCAGGAGTTCGAGACCAGCCTGAGCAAAAGCAAGACCTCATCTCTACTAAAAACAGGAAAACTAGCTGGGCATTGTGGTGGGAGCCTGCAGTTCCAGCTACTGTGGTAGCGGAGGCAAGAGGAACTCTCAAGCTCAAGAGTTTTCAAGAGTTTGAGGTTGCTGTGAGCTATGATGCCACAGGACTCTGCCCAGGGAGACAGAGTGTCAAAAAAAAAAAAAAAAAAAAAAGGCAAGTTTTATTGACTGGAACTCATTAAGGGAATGAAATGATACAAGGTGAGTCTGGACATGTAGGTAGAGGATAGATTATGGGGCATTGTTGACCCCAACTTCTAACCCTTCCCAGCGTCTGCACCTTGCCTCAGTGTCGTTATGTATAGAGTACCCTTCCTGCCCCTTCCCTTTGGGCTTGGCCATGGGATTTATTTTGGCCAACGGTGTTTGGTAAGAAGTTCCAGGTCTAGACATTTAGAGGGTTCATATGTTTTCTGTTGCTGCTTTAATCAGGAGAAAAACATATCCCTGCCATGATCATGAGAAAAACACATCTTGCTGGTCCAAAGACATGTGGAACATTTCCCTTGGCCAAGTCAACCTAACCTGGCTGATCCAGTGTACATACCAACACGTGGTAATACTTTATTGTTGTTGCTCATTGTGTTTTGGAGCAGTATATTCTGGGGGTGGTTTGTTACGCAGTAGTAGTAACTGACTAAGACAACCACATTGAGAAATCGGAGCTTTCTTCTAAGGACAATTGGATGTCACTGAAAGTATTTAACGAGAGGAGAGGTATTTAACAAATATGATCTGGTTGTGATTGTAAATGATGTCTCTGGCTGCTGTGAGCTGGGAGACCATCCTGAGCTATGTGTATAGACTCTGAGCCCAGTACAGGGTCTGGCATAGAGGAGGTGCTCAGGGTCTGTTGTTCAGCTTCCTGTACACTACAATAAACCCACCTCTCCCTGTGTTCCCCAAATACTCTCTCTGTGCCCTTCTTACCTGTGACTTGGTAGGAACAAGGACTCGTTACATTGGAGGCTCATTATAAGAATCCCATGTGAGGCTTGGCACCTGTAGCATAGTGGTTATGGCGCCAACCACATACAACGAAGTTGTGGGGTTTGAACCCAGCCCAGACCAGCTAAACCAACAATGGCAACTGTAACAAAAAATAACCAGGTGTTGTGGTGTGTGCCTGTAGTCCCAGCTACTTGGGAGGCTGAGGCAAGAGAATTGCTTAAGTCCAAGAGTTTAAGGTTGCTGTGAGCTGTGACACCATAACACTCTACCAAGAGAGATATAGTGGGACTCTGTCTAAAAAAAAAAAAAAAAAAAAAAAAAAAATCCCACATGATACAGGATTCTTTGGGCAAGGACCTGAATCTTGCCATGTGTCTCTGGGCCTGTGTCCTGTGCAGGTTCAACTCAGAGCAGAAGTTAATAACCACCCTGAGATAAGTTAATAAAGAAGCTGTGTCTATGGCTGCTACAGTTGGAATTTCACTTCCGTGGTCTCTAAAGGATCCAGATATTTAGCTGATTTCTATTGGATCATGGAGTAGCTTCTTAGAAAACTGTATCAGCAAACAGAGGTCACTTGAGTGGTTCCCTCTTAGTTTCGAGGTATGTGGAAGAGCTTGAAAAGTTTATTACTAACCTTTGCTGAAAAACTAACAAGAGGAATGTACCCACTGTGGTAAGGAACACCTGTTCTGTATAGATGTTTTCTAACATATTTTATCTGCAGAATCTCTGGGAAAAAGAGTTCATATGTACATACTCCAATATAAATAAAAAATCTATTTTTTAAATTAGTTTTGACTACCGAGCTTCTCACAATACATTTACCCAAGAGGCTCAGAGTATTTAGCCAAAACATTTTATGACTTTTACTAGGATTACATACCAAAGGAACAGGCCAAAACTGGGGACAGAGTCTGGATCCTTTTGTCCCTAGAAATTTTGCAGAAAGACAAAGCCCTCATGTGTTTGCTGCTTTGGTTTAAAGGCAGAAACATTCCCCCAGGTGGCCTCTGTTTAGCTGCCTGTTTCAGAAAATGAACTTTAACCATTCGGTAGTTTTCTCCATGCACAGAATTTGCTGAGCACCTCTCTGGACTAGTCAGTAATGGGTGGCAAAGATGCCCAAATGCAGTTCCTGCCTCAACAGTTTTAAACGTGGACAAGTGAAAAGATAATTTTTAGAGCAATTATTTGATTAAAGTCAGCTTCTCTGACTGGATTGACTGTTCCTACAGCATGGTTTTACCAATACAGTGTTCAGCAGTGCATAGTAGGTGCTCACTAAAATTTGTTTTATAATCAAGGTATAATCTACATATGGTGAAATGCATAGATCCTGTGGGCACATTTCTGCATTCTGATGTGTTTTGGCAAGTGTTCATCTCCATACAACCAACACCTTAACTGAGATCTACAGTAGTACTCTCCCTGAAATGTATGTAAGCCACACAGGTAATTAACATTTTTCTAGTAGCCTCCTTCAGAAAAGTAAAAAGGCCTGGTGCAATGGCTCACGCCTGTAATCCTAGCACTCTGGGAGGCCAAGGTGGGTGGATTGCCTGAGCTCACTTGTTCAAGACCAGCCTGGGCCAGAGGAAGACCTCGTCTCTAAAAATAGCTGGGTTTTGTGGTTGGCGCCTGTAGTTCTAGCTACTTGAGAGGCTGAGGCAAAAGAATGGCTTGAGCCCAAGAGTTTGTGATTGCTGGGAGCTAGGATGCCACAGTAATCTACAGAGGTGACAAAGTAAGACTTTCTCAACCAAAAAAAAAAAAAAAAGTAAAAAGACACAGGTGAAATGAACTTTAATAATATATTTACTTAACCCAAAGTAATTATGATATTAGTGTGCCCAAAATATCATCATTTCAACATGTCATCTATATAAGATTTATGAATGAGACATTTTACATTCTTCTGCTCATCCTAAATCTTTGGAAACCAGGGTATATTTCATACTCATAGCAGATTTCAATTCAGACTGATTTTGAGGGCTAAATAGCCTCATGTGGCTAGTGCCTACTGTGTTGGGCAACAAAGAACCAGAACATTTTCATCATCTCAGAAAATTCCTACATTCTGCATTCCCCTCTTTGATCAATCCCCTTGTTGCCAGATGAAACCACTGTTCTGATTTCTGCCACCATAGATTAGTTTTATCTGTTCTAGAATTCCATGGACAGGAATTCAAGTGATCAGTACTCTTGTGTTTGGTTTCTTTGACTCCATGGTAGTATTTTCGAGATCCGTGCTGTGCATACTAGTACAATCTGTTCCTTTTTGTTGCCGAGTGGTATTCCATGTTTATTCATCCATCCTCAATAAATACTTGCTTTTAAATGAATATCAGTGCAGCATGGAAAGACAAGCCTTCCAAAGGACAAAATGTTCTGAGGATTTACGGTGGCAGGATGACAAAAGTTCAAGGGGTGGATGGTCTAGGATAGTGCCCTAGAAAAGGGGGCATTTGAGCTGGACTTGTTGAGAATTGTGGGGTGAAGGATGGGCAGGAGTGGGGGGAATGCCTGGGGCGAAGGCTTGGAGGTGGTAGTTGGGCTGGGATTCGGGAATGAAAGTCTGGAGGAATGAAGGTGATCTGGGACCAGATTCAGAGGGTCCTGAGGGCTGTTGTAAAGGAGCTGTCCAAGAGTATGATCAGTTGCTGGTTTGGAAGCATGGGCATAACCCTAGGTCAGAAAGGTCTTCTCAGAAGAGCAGACACTTGGCACATGCTTGCAGGATGAACTTTTCTGTGATTTCTCTGTGACCACTCACCTTGCCTTGGTCCAGGCCGTTGCCTCCATCTGGACCATCATCATGCCTCTGGCTGCGAGCCTCTCCCAGGAGGAGCGTTTCCTGCCACTTTCTACACCCTCATCCCTCTGACGCGGTTTTCTCCCCGTCAATCCTATGCAGTGTTTCTCCACCACAGCACTGTGTCAACCAGTGGCCGCGTTTACCTGGGCCATACTTCAGCCTGAGCCCATCTCTGGTGAAGGGGTGGGCCGTGCTGGGGATGCAGGACCATTCATCACGCCTGCCCAGCTGCTGCAGACCCTCCCTGAGCCAGAGCTGTCACAAGCAGCGCAGATTCACTTTGTCCCTGGGGTGGAGGGAGCTCCAAGTACTCTCTGACTTTGGGAAATGGTCCCAGATGCTCTCTTGCTCAAGCTGTGACATCTCTTTAACATCACAGTCCATACAACTTGGGTAGGGAGCGGTTGTAGGTCATGCCATCAAATCTGATTCAAATTCACCTTCAATCAGTCACATTGATGTTGTGTCTGCAGCTAAACTAGAAGCTTGAATCTACCTGGTCTTACTAACTTCTTGCACCAGCAGGGCAGGGCTGGAATAGTTGTCTCCATTTCAGGGATAAAGAAATGGGGCTCTGCCTTGCTCAGGGTTACTAGACAAGTGACAGAACCAAGGTCCAGAGCCCAAGTCTCCCTCTTCTAACTCTAGGGCTTGCTCTACAAAACCAGCTGCTGCAGCGCGTGGCCTGGCTGGGTGCCCAGCCCTGGCGTCCTGACTTCCTTGGAATGTCCTCCCTTGTTTTGCCTCCCCAGGGGGCAGCTTCTTTCTTTTAGCCCAAGAAAATGAAAAAAGCAAAAGGGAGATGGTGAAATAAATTTATTGCCATGTTAGAAACATTGGATTGAAGAATTGGTCCCTACGGCTAAGTAATTTCCCTCTTTCATGTGTGATGAGCCTAGGCTGCCCACTGGATTTCACGATGGGAAACGCCTTTCAGAGGCTCCAGCTTCCAATCCTTGACCCCACCAATGAGCTGTTCTAAATAGCCCTGGTGTTATCCCCAAAGGGGGATGTTGGCAGCTCCCTTATCTTGCCCACTTGTAGCCAAGCAGACTTCAGGATGTCTCCCAGAGCCGTTCTGCAGCGCAGCCCAACCCTAGCAGGTGTGGCCTGGAACTGCTGATTTCCAGAACCATAAATAGACCAGCTTAATTATTATTATTATTCTTTTCTATAGGCTAAAGGGGAAGGGGCGGGAAGTGGGGGATTGGTGTCTCAAGTGTGTGATTATCTAAGATGGAGCACTCCTTTCCCCTAAAGGTTTCATCTAATTTCGGGGAAGAGTTGGCCAGTGTGGTATGTGCAAATTACTCACGAGGGTTGGGGTGGAGGAAGCTTTAGTCACCCTGCTCTCATCACGGTTTAATTTTACCCTGTTTCCCTAGGGCAGCCCCAGCCACTACCTTGTCTTAGGTAAAAGCCTGGAAAGAAGGAGGGAGTGGTGGCTGGCAGACGTGGCTCCCTCCCTGGCTGGCTCAGAGATAGAACCTTGGCCTGGGTACCCACTGCTGCCAGGTAGGGTCCTCTGGGCTTGGACTATCAGGCAAGATTTTTATAAGGTGCAGGAGTTTTCCAGTAGACAGATGGCCTAGCCTTACTGGGTGGTGTTTCCATCTTTGAAGGGCCTAGGAATGCAGACAGATGAACAGTCAGGGGTTGGGAATGTAGGACCCAAGGAAGAGGATGAAGGCTGCATTCATGGGGGGCAGATGTGGTTGCTTCCCAGAAGCCTTTCCTTTTTTTTTTTTTTTTTTTTTCTTGAGACAGTCTCACTATGTTACCTAGCTAGAGTACTGTGGAGTTAGCGTAGCTCATAGCAACTTCAAAGTCTTGGGTTTGAGCAATCCTCCTGCCTTAGCCTCCCAAGTAGCTGGGACAACAGGCGCCTGCCATAACACCTCACTCAACTTTTCTATTTTTAATAGAGATGGTGTCTTGCTCTTGCTCAGGCTGGTCTCAAACTTCTGAGGTCAAGGTATCTGCCTGTCTCAGCCTCCCAGAGTGCTAGGATTACAGGTATGAGCCACCACGTTGGGCCATTGTCTTGATGTGAGATTCTGAGTAATGCAACAGGAGCTTCTAAGGTATATGCTGGGGACAGGTGGGGATGGAGATCAGGGTTGGTCCCCCTTAGCCTGTTTATACTTCTAGTCAAAGTCTCTGTAAATTTTATCTTCAGCACCTAAAAGACTGACAACCTTGGGGGAAGGGAGGCTGCTTAGCTGCTACATGGATTCTGCCTGTGGCTTTGATCTTCTGCCTCTGGAGAGTGAACATTGAGTTATAACATGGAAGGTCTGCCCAGGTGGGACCCCAAATCTCTCCTCTTTGCTGGTAGCAGGACTTTATGAAGATCCTGGGTCCAGACCATGTCACTCCTGGGCTTGAATTTGCTGCTCTCTAAAACTAAGACCACCTGAGCAGGATGGAAATTGGCAGTCGGAGCTGGTGTGGGCTATACTGTACTTGGTCTTTCAGCATCAGATCTGCCTTCCTGTGTCTGAGAATTCTTCCAACTTTGAGTCTTGGTGGGAACCAGACAGCCTCAGAGAATCTGAAAACTCACGTTTCCAACCTTCCTGTGTGCTAATTGCTCACACCCATCCTGGGCTCTGATTAGGGAGGACAGAAGCAGGGACTGATAAAAGCCATTCCTGCAAGGGGGACAGCAACAGTGACAGCTGCATCTAATTTCTGGAGGCATCAGTGGAGGATCTGGGAACCATGAAAGTGGGGGCCAGTGTGGTGTTGTGGGGTGGAGGACAGCAGGATGAAACACCTAAGAAGGTAGCCCTGGGGATCCAGACCTGTGCCCACTATGGGGTGGCCTGAGCCTTGCTGTATATCCTGTAGGAGGAGTGAGCTGGGGGGTTACTTCTCTGATTTTAAGGGAAGTACAGCAAGAAAGAGATGAGCTCTCTGGTCTCATTGTTCTGCAGAATAAGCAAAAAAAAGTAGAAATCATGTAAATCTGCTGCAGAAAGCCTTGGGTTCTCTGAGATCCCTGAAGGCCAGATCCAAAAGAGGATGTAGGTTTCCCAGCAACAGCTTCAGCCAAGTTCTCTACTGGGCCCTGTTCCCAGGGTCAAGGCTCTGGGGATCCCCGCCTCCCACTCCTTTGAAGCTCTTCCAGTGCCATGTCCTTGCTGCACATGGAGGAGCTGTTCTTCCAGTGTGTGTGTGTTTATGGGGCGTGGATATCTGGGAATTAGCCCAGTGTCATTCTTGGCTAACATGCAAGGACACATTAGGGTTTCCTGTTGTTCTTGGGATAAAATCCAAACTCTGTATGACTCATGAAACCCTGCAGGTTTGGCTGTTACCCACTTCTCCATCCTTAAGTCTGGCTACAACTTGTTTTCTCTCTTTAAGCCATGCTGACCTTTCTCAGAGCATTTGTCTTTCAGATTCTTTATACATATTTTCCTGCTTTTTGGAATCCTACTCTTGCCCTTTCGGTAGCTGACTCCAGGCATTTCTTCATTCTAAAGACCAACCTCGGCATAAAATCCAGTTTATCTTTCTCAATCCAATTCTCTAATTGTGGTTTAACCAACATTGAACAGAACAAATCTATCACCTCCTTTCACGTGGATGTTAGACCTCTATTAATGCAACCTCTGAGCACTAAATTATTTTTGGTAGCTGGTTCATGGCATTGACTCTCCTGTCCTTATAGCTTTCTAATGTCCCTGGAACTGTCTCCTCTCTCATGGGCTATGGATTCAAACCTGTTCATGAGCAGCTCATCTCTGGAAACAGCTGGGTCTGGCTTCAAGGCTGGTCTCCATATTGCTCACTCTTCTCCCAGGCTCTTTTAGTTTCTCAAATGCAAAGCTGCCATTCTATGCTTCTTGCAGCCTACTCTGGCTCTCCTGGTGAATATAATTGAAATTTCACAGTCATCAGTTATTAAAACGATTTTCTGAGCTTTGGAAGGCGGTGCAAGTCACAAAATGTCCTCAGAATATTCTTCTCAAAGCTTCTTGCAGAAGCGAATTTGCTTTGTTCCTTTCCACAAGCATATGCTAAGACCCTACTGTGTGTCAGACTCCAAGCTCAAATGCCTGGAGGAGGAGGGGTGTGGGAGGCTGAGCAGGAGGGGGCAGGGCCCTACCTTTGCTGCAGTCTAGCATTGGGAGGAGGAGGACTTAGACAAGCCCACTTGCATCTAGAAGCAAAAGCAGTCCTGATAAAGGCTAGGCAGAAGCACAGTGTGGAAAGGGTGCAAAGGCTGGAGGGCAAGGGGGAGGCGGGAGAGATGCGGGCGCCTCCGCTGGCTTTATCTTTCCGCTGCCTGGAAACCATAGCTCTGAGTCTCTAGGTTATAAATGTGTAGATGTTTTCCAGGGACTGAGAGGGTTTTAGAGTCATTCTGCCTAGAGATGGGGAGATGGTTGTGATGGCTTTTCTCTTGGCTATGCTTCCTTAAATCTGTAACCTCAGACTATTCATGAGAAAATACCAGTCAAACCCAAACTGAGGAATAGTCTATAAAATACCCAGCGTTGCTCTTTAGAAGTGTCACAGCCATGAAAGACAATGAAAGACCATGAAATGGTCACAGATCAGAGAAGGCTAAGGGACGTGATGACTAAATGCAATGTGGGGTGCTGGATTATGTTCCCTGAAGGACATTTGTGGAAAAACTGGGAAAATCTAAATAATGCCTACAGTCAATACATGCAATTCTGTACCAATGTTAATTTAAAAATTTTAATAAATATGCCATGGCTAAGTGAAACATTCATATTAGGGGGAAAAGGTGAAGAGTACACGGGAATTCTTTGTACCACCTTTGCAATTCTTTTATACATCTAAAATTATTTCAAAATAAAAGGCTAAAAATAAGAAGGCAAGTGTTCTAGAAAGAGAACACCTGGGCTCAAACCTGGCTTCTCACTTCCTAGCTGTTTGATGCTAGATGTGAAACTCGACTGTCTGAGCCTCAGTTTCCTCATTTGAAAAACAAGTGCCCATCTCAGTCTGGTTGTCACGGGGATGAAGTGAGTTAATTATGAGATACATACCTAGAAAGTGGCTGGCACACAAGAAGCAATCAATAAGGTTTAGCTATTATTATTGTTATTGATGAAGGAGGAAGTCCCACTTCTAAAGGCTGGGAGGAATGGAGAATGTGCTGGGTGACAGAATTCAATAAGGTATGAATAATTCAATGGGATTCAATTAAATAAACATCTCCAGATTTCGCCTATGTGCCAGGCCTTGCACTGAGGGTTGGACAGAAAAATCAGAACTGGCCCTTGTCCTGGCGGGGCTCAGACATGAGGATGAGGAGTCCGACCTGGATGCAGAGGACGCCAGGACAGGGGACAGGTAGTCATGGTTGTCATGAGGTCAGAGGCGGGAACTCTGCTGGAGTCTGAGCCTGGCTGAAGAATCAGAAGAGGCTTCACGGGTTGGCAGCACTTGAATGAATTTTAATATATGAACAGGAATTTTCTAGCTGTGTGAGCTGTGGGTGTGGAGTCCTTGTAAGCACATTACAGGTACCTGGGCCTGTGTTTGAGGCTTTACCTAAGTTGTTTCAAATCCTCTTTACAACCCTGCAAAGTATGTTTTCCTTTTCCTTCCCTTTCCCTTCCCTGCCAATCCCTTCCCTGGCCTTCCCTTCCCTTCCTGCCATCCAGTTCACCCCACCCCACCCCCGCCTCCATTTAGAGTTGAGGCAGCAGAAGCTCAGAAGGAATGGGGCTTCTCCAGGTTGTAGACCACCAATGGGCAGAGTTCAGATTCCAACCTGGTCTGTCTTGACTCCAAAGCTGCCTGCCATGATATAGTAACAGACGTGCCTCCGGCCACAGCATGACACTGGTAGGAGAGCAAGAACGGGGAGTGGTCTGAGGTCACCCACGAAGTGCAGAGGAGGGAGACAGGCTGGCGAGGTGGGCGGGCAGAGTGTGGAAGGCACCCCCACGGGTCCCAGCTCAGGAGAGCCAGGGAAAGGTTTCCACGGGGCACAGGCGGCTGCTCTGTGCCTCAGCCAGTTCACCCCCTGCTCAATGTGGGACGCAGAGCGGGGCAGGAGGCCCAGGGAAGAAGGGATGAGAGCAGAGGGAGAGGAACAGGTGATGAGAGGGCAGCATCTAGAAAGGAGTGTCAGAAAAAGCACCCATGGAAAAAATAGGGGTTTCAGTAGACCCTGAACTTCATGTGATCCAATCAAATGATGTGGCTGCCACCAGGCCGACAGACCAGGGGCTGTGTGACAGGTCTCCATGGAATACACGTACAGAATGGGTTAACCCCCCATTAGCCCTAAGGAGCAGGGAGACGCTGGTCCCACCGTCTTGAGCTCAGCACATCTGGTTAAGCTGCAGATGAACCATTCCAGAGGGACAGACACGTTGGGGTCTGTTCAACGTGGAGAGGGCGCCCTAAATTGTATCCAATAAGGAGCAGAAGGACCTCAAGTGTTCAAACCTGGAGAAAACACCTTGTCCCTGTGAGGCCCAGAGGACCCGTGAGGGGCGCTGCAGAGTCAGATTCCACTCCCGCGTTCCCGTTTCCTTCTGTAAGCCCCAGGTCCTTTTCTTCTCTGTCCCATGGTGGGTGGAAGAGCCCCTTCCCACAGTTCCGGGCTCCAGGCACCCAGCAAGACTTGGTCCCCCGTCTCTTATTTTCCATAATGCTCAGGAAGGGGACATTGATCCAGCTGGAAAAGGGAGCTGGGCAGAACCCGGCGGGTGTGGCTATCCCACTCTGTATGTGTACTCCACGGAGACCTGTCCTGCGCGGAGAGGATGGGACTCGTCTCATTCCAGATCAGCATTAGGCCCCATTTTCTAATTGTTTAGCTATTTCCTGGGACTGCAGACATTTCTGACATTCTAGCACTAAGATTCTGTGTCCTTTGGCCCAAGGCCAGTGTTTCGGGAGCCACCCTGGCCAACCTACTGTCTTTCTTGTTCCTGCGCCCCAGAGTCTCTGGCGTGTGGGGTTGTGATGCTAATTGACTGTAAGGAGTAGGCTTGAAATTGAAATTTTCTGGGCCTCCAGATCCCTGGTCACAGCATCTGATGCTCATTAAACCACAGGTAGATGAATTGGCTCTGTGGGTGCTGACGGTGCAACCTTAGAGGTGGCTGCAGCAGCTGGGACTCCAGGTTGGCCAGGTGCTGACATTACTGTCCAGGTGCTGGACAGAGACACTGGCACAGGCATTGGCAGGGCCTCATTCACCAGGCCCAGACCTCAGTCTCCATCTCCTTCTGCCTTTCTCTGTCTGTCTGTCTGTCTGTCTCATGCACACACTTCTGGGAACCTCGCATAGGGACCCTGGTCTCACTCCACTCCAGCTCCTAGCCAGCTGTGTGATCTTGGGCAACCTAAGCTCTCTGGGTTTCAGTTTCTGTAATGTGAGAGGTTGGATATGAGGATTCCAGAGTCTCATCAGGCTAGGGTTTCCCATGAGGTAGAATTGCCAGACACTGGGCCAATCATGTGTAGCGAGCTCTAGAACCGGAAGTATCCGGACTGTATAGCCTGTGGGTGGGGGCACAGTCACCACGTTATTAGCCCTGCACTGTAAGAGCTGCATACTCCACCTGCTTTTTAGGAGGCCTCCACTTACCCCAGAAGTCTTCCCTGCTATGTTGGGGTGCTCAGGGTAGCAGGTGCTCAGATCCATGTCTCTCTTCAGTTCTGCCCTTGCTGGGGAAGCTCACTGCCCTGTGGAGGCAGCACCTGGCCACTGCCGGTGCTGCTGCTGCCCTCAGTTCAAAGCCACGTTCCTGATGCTCTGCCTGGTACAGCTGGTTCTGATTCCATTCTACCCCTGCTTCATGTCCCCAAAGCCCTGCCACAGGACATGGACCTGAGATGGCGAGAAGGTCCACCCCTTTTTCTTCCCTTCTGTGTCAAACCTGGCCTCGTGGGCATGGAAGTCTCACACATTTCTTCATGAAAACAGTTCCTTCACCTTCTGGGCCTTCGCCCCTCCATGGGGTGCTGCAGTACCGGGCATCACTGCCCACAGCACAGTGACAGGCCGAGCAGGGCACCAGATGCCGTCTTACCATGTCCCCCTATTGTCTGCATCTTGACCTTCCTTCTGATTCAGGAAGATGCCAGCAGCTCCCGGGTACATCAGCCAGTGGTGAGATGGGGAGGCAAGTCACAGGAGCTGCTCCACGGCTGGGCCTCGGTCTCCTGGCCCTGCCCAGCCCAGCCAGGTCACTGCCTGTCTCTCCACTCAGTTTCTGAGTGTTTACGTCAATCAGAATTAACTAACGTTTATTGAATACTTACTGTGCAGCCAGCATGGGGGAAATGGCTCTTTTCTTAAAAAAAAAAAAAAAAAAAAAGAAAAGAAAAACTTTTCTTCTATCTGATTTTTTTTTTTCTCCCCGATTTCTCAGCCCTCTGGAAGAAATGCCTTGAATTATTCAGCCTGCAGTACAGATCTCTGGAGAACACAGCCTCGTGGCTACTTTAATCACTAGAAAGGTTCAGAGTCAGTTATAATCAGCCAGAGTCAACGTGGAAATGCTCATCTCTGGCTTGAAAACGAGATCAAAAGGGAGACCGAGGAGGAGACAGAATTGAGAGGAGACCTGAGTGTTGGTTTCCAGGGCCTCTCAGGTCCCTCTCACGTTTCCAAAGGGGGTCGATGACCCAGAGACCCAGCCCCTGGGAACTCTCTGCTTTCCCTTAGATGCACGGCTGTGCATTTCTCTGACCTTTCCTAACGTCACTGTGGAACCAGTCACAGCTCTCTGACAAGTTGAGCAAGGGTGGGACCTCTCTGTGTTGGAGGTTTGGTGAAAGCTGTGCGGTGCCTGTGGCTCAGTGAGTAGGGCACCGGCCCCATGTACCGAGGGTGATACCGAGGTTTGAACCCGGCCCTGGCCAAACTGCAACAACAACAACAACAACAACATAGCCAGGCATTGTGGCGGGTGCCTGAGACAAGAGAATCACCTAAACCCAAGAGCTGGAGGTTGCTGTGAGCTGTGATGCCTGGGCACTCTACGGAGGGTGACAAAGTGAGACTCTGTCTCTTAAAAAAAAAACATACACCAGAATGTATGAGTGGAGAGAAGCTCCTTCCACCTCAGCTAACCTGAGACTGGGCGTGCAGGCAGGACTGGGGGTGTGCCAGGGTGGCGCCGGCTGGAGGGTGCTGCGGACATAACCGGCCTGAGAAGGTATCCCAAGGGCGGGGATAGTGGGGTCTGTCGCTCACTGATAGGCGAGGGGCAATTCTGGGTGCTCACCTGGTTTCCGTCTGAGTCCTGGCAGAGTGATGGGGGTGATGTCTGAGGGTAGAAGTGAGGAGGTGTTTCTGTGAAGTCTCTAAAGCACAGGGTGGCCCAGCTTGTGTCATCCATGTCAGACAGTGTGCTGTAAAAGCATTGTGCCCAGCTTGTCTTGAGGGCTTCAGAAAATGGAGAGTGGTTTTGGTGAGTGTGGGGGGTCCAGGGTGTTTGTCATCTGGAGGACTTGATGGTGACAGCTGCCCACCAGCAGCGTCAGGAAGGCACTGAGGCAGCAGAGGTGAGACCTGCCAACTGATCACCATCCTCTTCCTTAAGACCAGTCAGCATTGTGTGTGTGTGGGGAAGGCAGTGTGTCCCCTCCCCATGCCTGGAGGAGCAGGAATGCTCATTAAGTTAAGGATCCTGAGCCACGGCTGGTGCACTTGGGCGTGCCCTCCTTTGGACAGCTCTGCAGGGGCCAGCGGGGAGTGCTGGATAAGGGAGGTCAAGTTCTCCATTTCTGTTCCTCTTCCCTCCCTAATCCCAGCTAGCAGCCCCATTAAGGTCTAGGAGTGTGGGCTGAGGTAGGGTGGGCCTCAGTCTCTTACCAGCTGTTTCTCTGGTCCTTGAGGGCAGGGGCTTGTGCTGGAGCCTGGTCTGGTCTCCAGGTGTTGAGATCTGAGGTCAGGCTGTGGAAGTAAAGTTGTGGCTTGTCCCTGTGGCTGCGTGAACCACAGAGGTGTGGTGCCTGATCTCACTGATGGGACCAGGTCAGGAAAGGGGGAAATGACAGACATGAAGGTGGCAGCTGAGAGGGTGTGTTTGTGGGCACTCACAGGCCACGCAGGGCACATGGGGTGCAGTCTCAGCTCTGTTGCTGACCACCTGTGTGACCCCAAACCTCACAGTGCCTCAGTTTCTTCATCTGTAAAGTGGACAGAAGGTTGTACTCAGGATTAACAAGCTAATGCATGCATGGCACAGTGTCGGGTGGGTAGAAAACCCTCAGCCAACAACTCTTAAAGTTCAGCTCTGTCTTCTTAGAGAGACTAGGAGTCCTGCGATAGGGCTGGAGGTTACAGAGAGGTGCTGCTCCTTAGTGAGATTGGAAATGCCTTTGTGCCCCTGGGGCTTGTGCCGGGGAGGGGAGCAGGAAAACACTGGGTAATTAGAAAAACATTTCTTTCCTTTGCAGAGTCGTGAAGCCACAGCAAATAGATGGGACTCGCCCTCAGCATTCCTCCGTTTCAGTAGAATCAGCAAAAAGCCGATTATATCCTAGTATAAACATGTACTGCACAAATGAAATAAATGAATACAGAAAAAGTATAGATTTTTCCACCCTGGGGGGCTGATGGTGGTTTGATGTGTTTCTATTCAGACTTACCGTTGTATGTACGCAAACACGTCCATCACGTATATAATGTGTATTGTAATTAGAGAAGAATGATATATTAACTTCTCCTTTTCTTCCCTGTCTCCCTGTCTCCTTCTTTCCCCTTCCTTCTCCCCCTCTTCTCTCAGACTGGAACCCTGGCATACGTGTACTACTGACCTTGCTTGCTGACCCACCTTTCCTCTCCTCTCCTGGTTCTGTGTAGGGGGCATCTTTCTATAGCAGTACATACAATGTATCAAAATTCCACCCACCATAGACTGAATTCCCAGAAGATTTAGGAAATGCAAAGGGAAAAAAGATTTTCTTACAGACCCAAGACAGAGCTAAGAAAGGAGGCACCTTTATAAAGCCATTTTTATAAAAAAAGTAAATTTATTTCAGGTTAATGTGTGGGTACAAATAACTGAGTCAACATGTTTGATTTTGTTAGACAGAGTCCCTCTTGTGGTTATGTCCCCCACACCGCAGGTGTGCCAAACACGCCCCACCGTTGTTGCAGGAAGACGAGGCCCAAGGGAGAGAAAGAGCACCCAAACACCATGTTTGTAAGAGGAAGGGCTTTATTCACCGGCCCGGGAGCTTACAGCATATAGGAATTCCAATTGGTCACACTCCCCGACTGGCTTGGTCTTTTCCCTTTTTATCTGCAATCAAAGAGTTCCAACCCACAGGCTCTTTTTCCATTGGTCAGTTTGAATTAAGAGGGAGATGCTATTTCCAGCCCCCACAGAACCATAGGATTTCATAGATGTGGAAATTTCCAAGTTTCAGGAAGTTAAGTTTACAAATTCCCAAGAGCTGAGTCACTGTGGAGAGGACCCTGCAGGTGTATCCTTGTGGTCTCCTTGAGAAGACTTGTTCTCCTAGACCTCACCTTTCTCGGGTATCCTTTCTCACCGTGAGCTTTAAAAGCCTTTAAAAGAATTATTTCCCCTGGTTAAAACATTAATATATCTTTTTTAAAGACCCTGGGAAAGCTGTATATACCACCATCTCATGATCATTATTAACAATTTGGTGCAGTTCTTTTTATATATATATATAAAACACCATTTATATATATATGCTAGTTATATAGTCTTCTTTTTAGGTACAATTTTTGTGTGTGCTTGTGTGTGTATATGTATTTAAACCCACTAAATCATACTATAACATTTGTAATTTATGTTTTTACTTAATATTATTTCATAGATATTTTCTCCTACTACTGTAAATCCTGTGGGCTCAAATATATAGAGGCCAAACATGTAAGGCTCAATTTTCCCAACTGGAAGATTCAATAAAAAGTTTTGGGACCTGGTAGGACTGCAAACTAATACAGCCTCTTTGGAAAGAAGTATGGAGAATCCTCAAGGAACTCAAACCTTCCATTTGTCCTGCAGTCCCACACTGCTAGGCATTGACTCAGAAGAAAAAAAAAATCATTTTATCATAAGGATATTTGCACTAGGTTGTTTATAGCAGCTCAATTTACGATCACCAAGATGTGGAAACAACCTAAGTGCTCATCAACCCACAAATGGATTAATAAATGGTGTTTTTTATATATAAATATAAATATATATTAATATATATGATGAAGGCTTTACATCTTTCTATTAACCTGGATGGAGCTGAAACACATTCTTCTAAGTAAAATATCACAAGAATGGAAAAGCAAGTATCTGATGTACTCGATAGTAAAATGAAGCCAGTCGACTAATATACACACACATAAGAGAAAAACTCAATTCAATTTAAGCTGGGGAGAGGGGAGGAGGGAGGAGATTGGTGTGGTCCCACCTAATGGTCCCAATGTAAGGGTATATGGTACACCTCCTGGGGGATAGGACGCAGCTACAGCAAGTACTTAATGCACAAATGCAAACATTGTAACCTAATCATTTGTACCTCATATTAATCTGAAATGAAAAAAAGTTTGGGGGCCATTGTGAATATACAAATATTTAAACATAGAGATAACATCATCAAATACTTATAATGTTTAACTGGTAAATTCAGTTACACAGAGATATTTAAAACCACATACAAAATTTATTAAATGTAGAAAGATTTGCTTTTCTGTTTCACTTTTAATGGCCCTACATTTCATATGGACTCTGCCAGCATCTCTGACATCTGTGCTGCCATCCTCCCCGGAGCTGCTTTGTGAATTATTTACCATAGCTGGCCGGAGCACTTCATTTTCATTTTTGTCTAATTTGTCTGAGATGGAGATGCCACACTTTCAAAATCTGTGTACCATGTTGTCTCTGGAAATATTCTAAGCCACATGTACTTATTTGCATAGCATTATGACAGTCTTTTTATTTGTTCCATAAGTATGTACAGGCAGTCCCCGAGTTACAAACATCTGACTTAATGTACAACTTGCACTTACTTACAAAGGGAGGGTATTAGAGATACTAGTACCTGTCCCAGCTTACATGCAAATTCAACTTAATGCTCAAACCCACAGAACCTACCTCATTCGTAACCTGGGAACTACTTGTACTAGTGATCTTTCCAACATAACCACTTAGTGGACTACTTTTAAAAGTGATCTTTAAAGGCTTATTTACAATGACAGCCAACACTTGCAATTGTGAGGTTGTAACCCCAAGAATAATTACGAAATCCCTGTTAAATTTCTTTGCCTCCTTTTTGCCAATTCTGGCAGGTAACCTCTATAAACATCCCAAACTAGCATTGATTGAGGTCAGGTAGGGCTAATGTGATTTCCCCAAGCAGTACTTTGTTGTTTAAAATAAAGTAACTAAAAGAGGCCATGCTTAATAGGAGAGTCTTCGTAAGAACTCGAATTTAAAGAGATTTTCTCTTTTCTAAAGGTTGATTGTGGGAAAAATCCTAATATTGTTTGGAAATACGAATTTTTTTAGAAGACGAGATTAATGGAAACGTAGCATTCCATCTTTTGGCTAGTTTATTTAATCAGTCCTCCATTGTTGGACAGTTCAATTATTTCCACTTTTTTTTTTTTTTTTTTTTTTTTTTTTTTCAGTTTTTGGCCGGGGCTGGGTTTGAACCCACCACCTCTGGCATATGGTGCCGGCACTCTACTCCTTTGAGCCACAGGTACCACCCAGTTATTTCCACTTTTTTTGCATTATAAATAACAAGGTACATTCTTGCACTTCTATCTCTGGCACATTGCAGAATATTTCCTCAGGACAAATTCCCACAGGGTCAAATGGTATGGATATTTGCAGCGATCTTGATACATCATGCCAAATTGCCCTTCAGAAAGGTTATATCAATTTATAATCCCATCAGCAGTGAATGGAGGTAGGCACTTTGTAATAAACAGGGAATATTTCTGGAATAAATGGGAAAAATGCTGCTCTATAAACTTATGGAGCTTTTTGTACAGTCATAATTTATTGGCGCTGTAGGAGTCTCTAGTCTCCTATTGTAGACTAGGTAGAGCTCCCTAGTCTATCTGATTAATCAATGGTCTTGCTATGGGAAGCGCCTCACTCTAAGAGGACCCTCTGGGCTCAGTGCTTGTAGCACAATGGTTACAGTGCCAGCCACATACATGGGAGGTGGTGGGTTTGAACCCGCCTGGGCCTGGTAAAACAACAATGACAACTGCAACAAAAAAATAGCCGGGCATTGTGGCGGGCGCCTGTAGTCCCAGCTACTTGGGAGGCTGAAGTGAGAGAATCGCTTAAGCCCAAGAGTTTGAGGTTGCTGTGAGCTGTGACACTACGGCACTCTACCGAGGGTGACATAGTGAGACTCTGTCTCAAAAAAAAAAAGGGGCGCCTCTGTCAGGATTGGGTGGTGAGGGTGCTGGATGTAACCTGCCCAATTAAGCAGGTATTTATCCTCCAAAGTGCACCTAGCCTAACTGTATGTTGGGTACACCCACTCATTGGGGCTAGAGGAAAGGGAAATTAAATCTCGTGAGTATCAACTCTGGTGGTGCCAGACATCACAGCAGGCACATGTCCACAAAGCTGGGGGTTATTGTCTCATCTTTTAATGATAGATAAACTGAGTTTCAGAGAGATTGAGCAACTTGTCCAAACTCACACAGCCAGTAAATTGAGGAGCTGGGATTAAACCAGGTCTGTCTGACTTTCTAAGGCCCCACACTGATTTTCTTAGGTCCTGTTTTGTGAAACTGCTCAAAACAAGTATGCCCTAGAGGATAGTGGCTTGCCCTGAGTCACCTTGGTTAATCTGCAATTCTCCTTCCCTGTGTGGACTGAGGTTGGAGCTGGCCTAAGAGGAACATGCATAGGACTGGAAGTTGGGAGGGAAGCAGGCATCATTACTCTTTGAGGTTGCCATGAGGTCAGACAGAGTGACAGAAACAGAGATGGCCCATGGGTCCCAGCTTGTCCTCACTCTCTTCCGTCTGTCGCCAGCTCTTCTTGGCTACCTCCCTTGTTGACCATCCGCGGCTCAGGTCCTTCACTGGCCACTTGGCTGTAGACACAGGGAGCTGGGAGCTGTGCAGAGGTACTGGGTCTTCACAGCTCTCTCTGCCAGCCCTCCTGTGTGGCCCCCTTTGATGCTGGAGTCCTGGCTTCTCAGAGGAAGAGGGTAGTGGCTTCTTGGGTCTCCAGCTTCCCTGCTGGACCTCTGCTACTTCAGCTCCTCCCTCAATTATGTAAAGTCTGATTCCTAAAATAAACTCTTGATCTCAAAGCCCTCTGAGGGTGACTAGAGCAGCACCGCCCAGGGCAGAGTTTATAAACTGATGGCCCGAGGCCACATCCAGCCCACAGATAAATTAAAAAATAAAAAAAAAAATAAATAAAAAAGATTTTTTTTTTTTAAATTTTAGCACACTCCATTGTCTTGTACAATGTTTAAAAATAATTTGAATTTATTTTCAATGTTTAAAACTCTAGAGATTCACATACAAATCTGGATTTCTGGTTATTCTTAAAAATACAAAAACCTGGCCACAGGGAGCCACGTTCCCGTAAGACAGAGCCCTGGGCTGACTGAGTACAGGCTGTCCATGTGGGACCTTCTGCATCCAGGCCAGGCCCAGCCATGCAGACTCCCCAGCACCTTACACCAACACCCCGGCTGGTATCCTCCCACCTGGGCATTTGAGTTTTAACCTCTGGTCTAGAGGGACAGTCACCTCCCATGAGTGGGCGTATGCTTTTCTTAATGTGGCCGTAGAGCTGTGTAGTCACTCCATGTATTCTGGGCTCAGAGTTTACCAATCCCCTGAGCTTCTCTTGGGAACTTGTCCTGTGACATCTTGGGCATACAATTTAAGGGAGGACATGGAGATTTTGATGCTGTGTCCACCTTTTCTTGGAACTGAGGGGGAAGGAGATTGTGGGAAACAGGGAATGTTTCGGGGCTTCACCGTATGGTGAAGGTGGGGTTTGATTTCAGGAGCAGGTTTTGGCACAGGTGCTGGCCTGACAGCTCCTCCCACACACAGCATTTCTGGGCCTTCCTGGAGGTGCTGATCCTAGTTTGATGTGAGTTACTATTGCCATTGCACTGCGAGCTCCGGGAGGGCAACAGAGTGTTTTGTGATTTATCTGTTTTTTGTTTTTTTTTTCTTTCCTGTTTTGAAGAGACAGAATTGCACTCTGTCACTCTGGCTGGAGTGGAGTGGTGTGGTCATAGTTCTCAGCAACCTTGGACTCCTAGGCTTAAATAATCCTCCTGAGTAGCTGGACTATAGGTGCACACCATCACACCCAACTTGTGATTTGTCTTTGGTTTCCTAGAGCCTGCTATGCAGTGAAATCTTAATAGTTTGACTCACATGCTTGAAGGGGAAACCTGAAAAGTGACAGAGGAATGCTTGTGTGGCTGAGAAGGGGTGCCCAGAGAGGAGGCCTCAGGACAAACACGTGCAAAGGGACTTGGTCAGTCTGCTTAGGCTCGCGCAGGTGAAGACCCACACAATGTAAACCCCTTCATGCTCATTCTCAGCTCTTTACAGGCCACCTGCTGGCGCTGATGTGGCTGCTGAGACTCAGCAAGAGGCAGGGAAGGGGCCACGGCTAGGTAGGCTCCACACACATGTAGGTGCTCACCCCCTTTCTTGGGCACTTTACTTATTGGTTGGCATGTAGCCAGGTGTCACCAATGCTGTCTTTAGAGTTCAACAGGCACGAGCTAGAATCCTTGGCTGGGAGAGGTGGCTCATGGCAGTAATCCTCGCACTCTGGGAGGCTGAGGCGTGTGCACTGCTTGAGCTCAGGAGTTCTGAGACCAGCCTGAGCAAGAGCAAGACCCCATTTCTACTACACAGAAAAACAAGCCAGGTGTGGTGACAGGTGCCTACAGTCCTAGCTACTTGGAAGGCTGAGGCAAGAGGATCTCTTGAGCCCAAAAGATTGAGATTGTTGTGAGCTGTGACGCCATGGCACTCTACCCAGGATGACAAAACAAGACTCTGCCTAAAAAAAAAAAAAAAAAAAAGAAAGAGCCTGGTTCTAGCCCAGCTGCCTTGCCAAGCCTGTATTTGCTCCTTGGGTTTGTGAGAGCTTCTGGCAGCAGAGCTGGCATTTCCTGGATGAGGCACATGAAAGAGGGGCTGGGATTGTCTTCTCCTCTGCCCTGGGTGACTTTCTACAGATGTGGCACCTATTGCTTGGGCAACGAGGGAAGTACTTAGGCAGGAAGCCCAGCTGCCCTCTGTGGGGATTTATCTTTGGTTTCCTAGAGCCTGTGATGGCTCCCTCCACTTTCTCAGCAGGTCCCACCAACTGTCAGCAGCGTGTCGCCTCTTCCCCTGTTCCCGTCTCCTGGCTCAGCCCTCCTTATAGAGGAGGAAGAGCAGGTGTTCATACCCGGACTCACTGGGCTTGTGTGTCTCCCTTCTCTGGCCCATGCTGATCTCCCAGTTGTCCTGGGGCCCTACCAAACCTGGGGTGAGAGTAAGCAGGCTGCCCATTTGAGCAGGTTCTTCACCGATGGCTGGAGGACTGTGGAATTTGGGGGGCTGGGGCATAGTCTCCAGGTGCCTGATCCTGCTGTGTATTGGACACTGTGGCTTAACTCTTGGGGATGGGCTTGGCTATTTCTAGTCTCAGAAGCTTCCAGTTCTGTGGATATGACCTCAATGTGGTGGACATAGCTACACAGACACCTAGGCCAAGGGCCTGGCCATTGCTGTCCTCTGTAATTCACTTCATTTGCAATGAGAGTTTAGGGCTGATCACCCACAGCAGCTTTGCATTGTAAATGCCCCCCCCCCCCCCCAGCCTACCACATGCTCTGCCTCTGAGGCCATCCTGCCAGTCTTCATTCTAAGCACAGCAGGCTGTGTTTCTGTGCATTTTCAGATACTTAACTCCCCTGTCTCCACTACCATACACAAGAAAAAACATCACCCAAGTGCTGCTATCAGCAGCTTCCACAGGTAAGGAGGAAGTGGCCTGGAGCCTGTGGGTGGGTCTGCTCCTGGGAATTGCTCTTATTTCCACCAGTTCTCAACCTCTGGGACCTGCTCCTTTTCTATCTGGTGGTTATCTCCTCTCTAGGAATCATCAGCCTCCTGTGAATACACTCAACCATCATCGCCTGGTGGATGCCATTGTGGTCTGTCACTTCCCTTTCTGAAGCCCACGCCCATAGAAATACCAGGCTGTACATTCTAGGGTCTCCTGCTGAACTTTTGCTGGAGTCTTCCCACCACGCTGGGGAGAGGAACCGAACTAATATTGCCTCTTGTCCAGTTGAATGTCTGACCTCAATCCCTGCCCCAACCCTCTCCAGTGGTCCCTTTGGGGTTCTCTGTCCACCTTCATCAGCACTGACTGACAACCCCCACTCCATCACACCCCGTAAATCCTTGTCTTAAGGTGGCCTGCATATGTTTCTGGTCCTCCTTCAGCCTTCTGAGATCATGTCACTCTCTAATGCTGCCTTTGTCCCTGTCATCCAGTCCCCTGCCAACAAGTTGGCTCCAGAGCCTGCGCCTAAATGGCCTTTTAATATCTAAGTTAAAATCTTCCCTAATATGGCTGTGGCCAGCTTGGCATAGGATGGCCGGCCAGCTGATGGAGTCAGGTGTGTCCCCTCCCTAACCAGTCAGCTGTGGCCAGGTGGGGCTGAGGTGGCAATGGGTCACATGATATAGAACCCAGTTGATCCTGCCCAGGGCCATGGGTACCCTTAGTAAAGGAACAAAGGTGAAGGGTGCCCTCCCAAACTCACCCAACACGCCAGGGTGTGTGCCTAGGTGCTGTCACTTTCCTGCTCACAGGAAGGAGCCTTAGCACTTCTATGCTGCACACACAGAAGGAACAGAGGGGACCCTCTCTGGGACTCAGATGGGGATGTGGAGGAGTGATTTTGGGAGCCTGTGAGCATATGTCACCTCTATAAACAGGGACTGTCTAATAGGTTGTGATCATGGTCTTCCAATGTCTGCAGAAGGCCTGCAAAGACCCAGTGTCTGACTTGGTCCTGAAGCTGGAGGGGCCCACCGCAGGGCCTGAGTGGAGAATGGCTAGTTTCTGGAAGGGAGTCTAAGAAAGGGGTGACCATCACCCTTGCTGTAGAGCTGGGTGGTAGGGCTGGTGGCCCAACCACCTCTGCTCCTGCCAGCTTCTCCAGGAGTGGAGATTCTGACATAGGCAGAAGTGGTTCCCCGCCACACTCCCCACCTTCTGTTAACCCTTTCCTCCCACAGAGGGGCTGAGCAGACCCCAGCTGTTAGGGCGACTGAGCAGGACTCCAGTTTGGCCGGTGGAATGGAACATCCTGGCCTGTGTTTATTCCTGGCCTAGCTTCTTTTTTATAACTCACATAGCTGTTGGAATATTTTTTACATTATCAAGATATTCTTGGAATGTGACAGCTATGTACAGTAGAGAAAGCCTTGGTCTGAGAAACAGGGACCCGGGTTCCAGTCCCAGATCTTCCAACTTACTGTGTGATTTTGGACAAGTCCTTTCTCTCAGAGCTTTCATTTTCCCATGCAGATAAGGAAGGGATTGGGTGAGATAATCTGTAAGAATATCACTAGCTCTCAAGTAATGACCATCACAAAATTATTGGTGTTTGTTGAGTGTTTCCATGTGCCACAGTGTGCCTTATCTTATCTGGTCCTGCAATTATTTGCCCATCTTTTTCAGAGGAGAAAGTGAAGGCTGAGAGATGTTAGGCAACATGCCCAGGGTCACCCAGCCAGAAGCGGTTAGGCCTGACTGATTCCAGAATGTTGGTGAACCCTTCTGGAGGAGGCACTGAGGACCCAGGGCCTCTCATTCCTGAAGGCATCAGCAGCGTGAGGCTGCTCCTCGGTCCCCAGCATGGTCCTTGTCACTTTCGGTAGAATAGAGTCAGCGAGTTTCATACAGCTCAGTGGGTTTGAATCATCTCCCTGTGCCACCAGGTAATGGATGGTCCCCAGGCCTGACAGGCAGAGGCCAGCTGCCCCTGCATCTCATTTATTGCTTTTAGATCCAAACTGGATCAAGTTCTATTTCTTTCCTGGGGAGGCCCAGCATCCCAGGAGCTGTGGCCGGTCAGATGAATGTTTTTCAGGCAGCACTTTCTTCATCACGCCTCTAACATACTAAATGGCCTCTTTACCATGACAAGCACCAGGGATTTTTTTTTTTTTTAATTAAGAATTTGATACATTCCTTCAGTCCCCCTCCGGGGGTTACAGAGAGCGGAGAAAGTGATGCCTTTTGTTAATGTGCAGGTGTGGTTATGCATTTTGAAGGAGATTTTTTGACAATCTCCAGGAAAAAAAATGTCTCCAAATGATCCTCAGTTTTGGGAAATGCTAAATTGTGCACGGGGCTGAAGGGCCCAGTGCCTCTGGAAAAGTGCAAAGCCTGTCTATTTGAGGGTCAAATGACAAAATGGATGGGGGTGTGTGTGTGTGTGTTAGGCACATTCCTGGTGTGGTACATGAGTGTGTTCTCGTGTGTGTGCACTGTACTCACAGATGTATGTGTGTGCGTGGGGGAGTGGAGTGGCACTGAGACTCATCAATTCTGAGTGAGTGTTCTGTTGAGGAGACAGCATTACACAGGGAGTCTGGAGGTCTGGTTTGTGGGGTGACCTTGGGGTCCCCGTCACAGAGCTGTCATGAGCCTTCCTTGCCATGGCTCACATGGATAGGTGCCTGGCACGTGGTAACCCGCTTGCTCTTCCAGGGTGCAGGATGGGGATGGGTCACTTTGCCCTGAGGAGGGCAAACATCCAGGGAAGGGCAGGGTTGGGGGGCAGGTCTGGGGGAGGGAGGGTAGTGGGAAGCAAAACAAAAAGGAGTTTGGTCCTGGCTTGGGCAAATTACTTGGCCTCTGTGCCTCAGTTTCCTCATCTGAAAAATGGGATAATCCTGTCCCTACATCTAGGTTGGTTAGGGAAATTAAGTACTGATCAAGGTGTTTGGCACATGGAAAAGCAAACATTATTAATTTTTTTTAAAATTTCAGACTGATATTAGGGTAAAAATGTTTAGGTTACACTGTTTTCATTTCTAAAATAAAGTTCAAGTTGTAATTGAGCCCTTCACTCAGGGAGCGTGCTGAATACCCTCATATTGTGCGTACTAGGTGAGATCCCGTCAATTGCCTCCCATCTCCCTTTTCCCCCTTGCTAGACTATAGTTGTGTGTGTGTGTGTGTGTGTGTGTGTGTGTGTGTGTTTGCGACAGAGTCTCACTATGTCACCCTCAGTAGAGTGCTGTCGTGTCACAGCTCACAGCAACCTCAAACTCTTGGGCTTAAGTGATTCTCTTGCCTCAGCCTCCTAAGTATCTGGAACTACAGGCGCCCACCACAACGCCTGGCTATTTTTTTGTTGTAGTTGTCATTGTTTAGCCGGGTTTGAACCTGCCAGCCCTGGTGCATGTGGCTGGCGCCCTACCCACTGAGCTATGGACACGGAGCCTATAATTGTGGCATGTGGGTTTGTAGTTGTTTACCTGTTGGTTTCATATTGGTATTGAGTACATTGAATACTTTATCCCCATTCTCTGATACTTTACTAGGAAGAATGTGTATTAATTTTTTCATAGTGAGGTCTTTTTGAAGCTATGTTTCTATTTTTAAATTAATAGACTTTACTTTTTTAGAAAAGTGTTAGGTTTACAGAGAAATTGACCAGAAAGTAAGGAGAGTTCCCCTGTCCTCGCTTCCCACCGGTGTTCCTTACATTTACAGCTGGTAGTAGCCCGGAACATTGTCACAGTGGATGAGCCGAGACTGGTGTGTGATATTAACTAGAGCCCTCAGTTTCCATTAGAGCTCTCTCCCTGTGTAGGTTCTGACAAACGCACGATGTCATGTATTGAGGGGCACAGACTAGTTTCACTGCCTTAAAACCCTCTGTGGTCCACCTACGCACCCCTCCTTTTCTTTTTGGGGGGTGGGGGTGGGAAGGTTTATTCTTAACTTATGGCCACAAACTACAAGTGGATATTCAACACTTTGCAGTAGTACAAAGACAAACACAGCACCTTCCTGCTCAAATCTCACACACTGTTCCCATCTGTCCTCTCTCAGTGGGGAGTGGGGAGGGGGGACACGAGAAACCCACTTATCTTTTACCACTGAATTTATCATCTTCACACTGATACTGCCTTTGCCTTCCTTTTTGTTGCCCACAACAGAAGAAAGGTCCCCACTCTGCCCACAGCTGTTCTGTCCCCTTATGCCCTGAGCACCATCCCTTCCTGCCCCTGAAACTGTCCACCCTCATCATCCTTCTCTGTTGGATCATAGCAAACTTTTCCAAAGATTTATCTATACTTACTATCTGTGTTTCTTTATCTCTCATTCCTTGATATTTATTTATTTTTGGATATGAGCTTTCTTTTTTTTGAGACTGAGTCTCAAGCTGTTGCCCTGGGTAGAGTCCCATGGTGTCATAGAGAGTACTGTGATATCATAGCTTGCAGCAACCTCCAACTAGGGCTCAACCGATCCTCTTGCCTCAGTTTTTCTATTTTTAGTAGAGACAGGGTCTCATTTTTGCTCAGGCTGATCTTGAACTCGTGAGCTCAAGCAATCCACCCACCTTGGCCTCCCAGAGTGCTAGGATTTGGGTGTGAGCCACCTTGCCTGGTCAAGATTTCTTTTTTAAAATTTATTTCAAATTATTATGAGGATACAAATTTTTAGATTACATTGTTCTCACTTCCAGGGTAAAGTTCCAGTTGGAAAAGGACCCCTCACCCGAGAGAGCGTGTTATACACCCTCACAAATGTGCACAACAGGTGAGATCCACCACATACCCTCCCTCCTTCTGCCGGCCGTCCTTCCTCCTCCTCCTCCTCCTTTTCCTTAACTCTTGGAAACCACTTCTATCTGCTCTCTCCACGAACACCGTAGAGTGGGAATCGCATAGTCCGGGGCTGGCTTGGATTGGCTGCTCTCACTTAGTGACTGACCGCATGCGAGGGTCCTCTGTGTCCTTCCAGGGCTCGGTGGCTAATTCCTCTTACTGCTGAATAATATTCCATTGTGTGGCTGAACTGCAGTCTATTCATCCCTTCATGCTGAAGGCCATCCTCGGTCCTCCATGTTTTAACATGCGGGAGGTGAGTGTCCTGGTGTGAGGACAGTGACCTTAGACCTGGACTGACTGGCTCCACATTCTGTCTGTCCCTCTAGAGGGGTGAGTTAGAGAGTTATTTAATCCTTTTGACTTTACCTCTCTGAAAAATGGGACTATGGCTGGGTGCCGTGGCTGCTGTAATCCTCAGCCTCTGGGAGGTCAAGGGGATGGATTGCCTGAGCTCAGGAGTTCAAGACCAACCTGAGCAAGAGCAAAACCCTGTATCTAAAAAATAGCTGAGCATTGTGGTGAGCACCTGCAGTTTCAGTTACTCGGGAGGCTGAGGCAAGAAGATCACTTGAGCCCAAGAGTTTGAGGTTGCTGTGAGCTATGATGCCATGGCACTCTATCAAAGGTGACAAAGTGAGATTTTTGTCTAAAAAAAAAAAAGAGAGGGAATACGGTAAGTCTATACCACTGTCACCTAGATACCTTCACTGTGGTGATGCAAGCTGAATAGACATTTTTCCCTCTTGGGTAACAGTACAAGTCAGGTGGGCTCTAAGTCAGCAGAGGGCATGCCCCACCCTGGGTACATCCAAGGATCCCAATCCTTTATTTCAGCACTGGGCTTCCATGGTGGTTCTGGTGGGCCTGGTTCCAGCCAGAGGATGGGAGGTAAAGAGAATGGGGAATTGGCTTACTCCCTTATCCGCCCTTGCCTGGAAGTGGCGTACACTGCCCTTGCTTACACGCTGCTGAACAGAATGTGTTCCCATGGCCTCACCTCATGGCAGGGGAAGCTGGGAAGTATAGCCTTGGGTCTAGTTTTAATTCTAATTATAGAAAGAGGAGAGTGGAGTTTGGTGGGCAGCTGGCAGTCTCTGCTATACAGCAGCCCTTACATCCTAGGTATGCGGTGAGGGGAATCTGTATAAAGCTCTCAGTTTAGTGCCCGGTGCATAGATAGTACTCAATATGTATTAGTTTGTTCTGTGATTATTCACTGGAATTAAGGGATCATAGCATTTCTGAGCTGGAGCCTGTCTTAGCCTGCTCAGGCTGCTGTAACAGAATACAGATTCTCCTCGACTTACAGTAGGGTTACACCCGCATAAGCCCATCATAAGTTGGAAATATTGTAAGTTCAAAATGCATCTAAACACCCAACCTCCTGGGTGTCACTGCTCAGCCTAGCCTACCTTAGACATGCTCAGAGTGCTTACGTTAGCCTATGGTTGGGCAAAATCGTCTCACGCAAAGCCCATTTTATAATGAAGTGTTGAGTAATCTCATGGAATTTATTGAATCCTATACTAAAAGTGAATAATAAGATGGTCGTATGGCAGCTACTTGAAAGTGTAGTGCATTTATATCATCATAAAGAAAAAAATCATGTGAAAGCACTATTTACGTCGAGGACTGTCTATATGCTAGACTGGGTGGCTTTTCTTTTTCTTTCTTTTTTTCTTTTTTTTGAGACAGAGTCTCAAGCTGTCGCCCTGGATAGAGTGCCGTGGCGTCACAGCTCACAGCAACCTCCAACTCTTGGGCTTAAGCCATTCTCTTGCCTCAGCCTCCCAAGTAGCTGGGACTACAGGCGCCCGCCACAATGCTCGAATATTTTTGTTGTTGTTGCAGTTGTTATTGTTGTTTAGCAGGCCCAGGCCTGGGTGGAACCCGCCAGCCTTGATGTGTGTGGCCAGCGCCCTATCCACTGAGCCCTGAGTGGCTCTTCTACAGCAGAAATTTAGTTCTCCCAGTCCTGAAGGCCGAGAGAGCATGGTGCTGGCAGGTGGTGTCCGATGAGGCATCTTTGTGCTGTGCCCTCCCGTGGAGGAAGGGGTGGAAGGCTTTGCAGGTCCCTTTTGTAAGGGCACAATTCTATTCAGGAGGGCTTGGCCTGGACCTTCTGTTGGGGCCTTTTGACGTGATCTAGCTCAGTGGGCTTCGCTCTGTGTTCAGTGGGCCCTTCACAGGCCTCTCAGAGGGGGGTGGGGACCAGCAGGAGTCCAGCCCCCAGCTGGTTTCAACCAGAACTTCCTACCTCACGTATTTCACATCCTAGGTTCGTCATAAGACTTCAGTCACAGAAAAGGGTCTGCAGCTTAAGAAAACTTAGAAACACCCAGGGAGGGGAATGTCCTGATGTCACACCTCCCTGTGAGCTCTGGCCTTGCCTCCATCTGGCCTCTTGGTTGGGGTAGTTCAGGGCTGGCTCCAGCTTCATCAGGATGACCAGAGGGGATGGTGTGAGGACAGAAGAGACGGGAGAATAATAGTCCTCTAAGGCCATGGGCTGAAGTCAGCCTGGCGGGCGCTCCTGTCCAGTGACTGGCTGCCCAGATACCCCAAGTGGGACGAGGACGTCCTAGTCTGACCGTCCTGGCCCAAGGCCCAGGCTTTGGGAGCAGCAGCAGGGTGCTCTCACCTTGGGTCAGCCACACATCTCCTACCTGTCCTTGGGCAGGGATTTGCTCCCAGGTCTGGCTCTTCATGTCTGTGCCCGAGACATTCCATCCCGGCACGCTGGTCCTGTGCCCAGGGCACCAGCCGATGCAGATGGTTTGAATCTGACTCCACCGTTCTGAGTATTCACTTTGTCTTTCAGCCTCACAGTGTCTGTGAAAGTGATGAACTTGCTTCCCTGTCATCTGTGCTAACCAGATGGCCGTGGGGCATAGCAGTGAGATGTACAGGCTTTGGGGTCAGGCAGACCAAGTTTCAAATTCTGGCTCATTCTCCAGAATGTGTGTGTGACCCCGGCCTTCAGTTTCTCATCTGGGAAATGGGGACGATTCAGCCTTTCTCAGAGGGTGCGTGGGAGATTAAATAGAACGGTTTGCATAAAGCCCTGGGAAGAGTAAGCCCTCAATAAACAGCAGGGATTGTTAGCCATAGGGTTAGTCACAGGGTTTAGATGCCCCTCCACATCTCACATTGAAATTTGATCCCCAGTGTTGGAGCTGGGGCCTGGCAGATGGGAGGTGTCTGGGTCCTGGGGCAGATCCCTCATGAATGGCTTCGTGCCCTTCCTGCCTTAATGAGTGAATTCTCACTTTATTAGTTCACACAACAGCTGGTTGTTTAAAGGACCCTGGCTGGGCCTCCTCCCTCTCTCGTTCCTGCACTCACCATGAGACCACCTGCTCCCCCTTCACCTTCCTTCTGCCTAGACCAGAAGCTTCCTTAAGCCCTCATCGGAAGCAGATGCTGCTGCCACGCTGCTTGTACAGTCTGCAGATTCATGAGCTAAGCAAACCTCTTTTCTTATAAAATTACCCCTCCTCAGGGATTTCCTTATGGCAACACAAAAGGGACTGACACAGTGATTTGTGAACCTCACCAAGAGAGAAGGCTTCAAATACTGAAAAATATAATAGTAATACAGACTTGCTAGAAAAACTCCGGAAGGATGTAAGTAAGTGTAAGGGATGCCTTCCCTTGCCCACCTGCCTCCATCTCTCTCTCCAGCGGTTATACTTCTCCAGTCATCTTTTTTTCTTCAGACAGAGTCTTGGTCTGTTTCCCAGGCTGGAGTGCAGTGCTGTCATCATAGATCACTACAGCCTCAAACTCCTGGTTTCAAGCCATCCTCCTGCCTCAGACTCCTATGTAGCTGGGACTATAGTCATGTGCCACCATGCCTAACTAATTTTTCTATTTTTTTGTAGAGATGAGATCTTGCTATGTTGCTCAGGCTGGTTGCCAACCATTTTTATTGGGTCATAGGTGCGTAAGTGACAATGAAGTATCCTTGTCACATTTTAGCTTACAAACTCCCTCCCCGCTGGCCCTGGCCTACCTCTCCTCTCTGGCCTCCCGTCAGCCTTTTCCCCTCCCCTCTGCCTTGCCTCCTTCAAGTCCCAGCTACACAGAACTGCCGGGTCCGACGTCCTGTCTCTGCACACGCTGCTGCCTCTGTGTGTAGTGTCTGTCTTTCCTCTCTTTCCATCAGACTCCCACTTGCTCTTCAAAACTTAGTTCTTATGTCTCCTCTTTGTGAAACCATCCTCAGCTCTCTGTCTCCCTTATACCCACACCATCCTGTTCTGGAATGGTCTGACACATCTCTCATAACCCTTACAAGACCAGAGGCTGCACCGTAGTGGGGAGCTAGGTCTGAGCCTCACCCCTTCCCCAGGGCCCAGCTTGGAGTCCGCCTCAGATCAGAGAGAGCGTTTGAAGGACTTTCTGGTTTACCTTTGAAAGGTAAACTTTGTAGTTTACCTTTACCTACTAACAAAAATGTCGTACCCTCGTCCAGCCATTTGGCTCTAATTTCCCTTTTGTGGGAGGCCCCTCTGAGCTGGGGCTAGCCCCAGCCATGTGGTTCTGATTAAGCAAGTTCTTCCTGGATTGGGGTACATTCAATGAAGTTAATGGCCAGTGAGACATAAAGGGCTTTGCTTCACAGAACCCACCCCCACATCTTCCCAGTGGAGCAACTGCCAGTGAGGAACCGGGGACTTCTGTTCAAAAAACCTTGGAGGAACTGAATCCTGCCAATAACCATGTAAGCTTGGAAAGAAATCCTTCCCCAGTTGAGCCTTCAGATGACTGCAGCCCCAGTGGACATGCAGTCTAGTGAAAGACCCTGAGCTAGTGCCTGAGGCTAGGATCCTCACTCATAAAGTGATAAGATAGTGAGTGTATGTTGTTCCAAGCTGCTGAGCTTTGGGGTAATTTATTCAGCCACAATAAATGACTAGTGTTTATATGCTGGTGCTTTTATTTCTGTAGGATAAATTTATCATAGTGGGATTGAAGAGTTTATAGGTCTACACATTCTACTGTTAATAGATGGTGTCATATTTCTTTCCAAAAACTTTCAGTGTTCCCACCAGTTCATATTCTCACATCTTCAATAGAACTGGATGTTATCAATCTTCTACACTTTTTGCTAATCCATTAGGTGAAAATGGCAACTCAGTTTTGTTATAGTTTGCATTTTTCTTACTTCTAGGGAAACTGAGCATTGTATATAAATACAGAAAATACTCTTTTTTCTTTTTGTTATGATTATTTTTTAAAGACCAGGTCTCACTCTGTTGCCCAGTCTAGCATGCAGTGGCATTGTTGTAGCTCACTCAAATCCCTGGGCTCAAGAGATCCTCCTGCCTCAGCCTCCTGAGTAGCTGAGACTACAGGTGCATGCCTTCATGTCTGGCTAAGAAATACATCTTTCTTATATTTATTGTCCAACAGCATTTTATTAGACAGACATTTACTAAGACTTTGCCATGTGCCAGGTACTATTGTATAATTAAGGTATTAATAAGATGTCAACTTTGCTTTCAAAGAACTCGCAGCTTAATGGGAAAAATGAACAAATAAGAATATACAAAAGGGCATTTCACCCAATGTTGTGGGAACACAGAAATAAAAAAAGACCAAAATTTTGTGGAATTGCTTGAGAAGATAGATGGAGGAGTGGGCATTTGAACAGGATTTTGAAAGAGGTATAGGAGTTTGTTAAATGGAGAAGAGTATGGCCTGGGCAAAGCCCCAGAGGCATGAACAAGGTGATGCTCAGCATGGCTGGAGTAGCGGAGGCAGAGAGACGAGAGAGGAGGGGAAACGAGGCTGGCGTGAGGCGGGGCAGGTCAGGTATGGCTGACTGTGAGAGGGTTTGGATGCCAGGCCTGGACGTTTGGACACTGTCATGCAGGTAGTAGGGAGAATATTTTTCAGCAGAAGAGTGACATGCCAGATTGACATGACTTGGGTTTATTTGCCCACATGCCACATCTCACTGAGTAGAGGACATGTGCCTCCACCCCCGGCCCTCCACCTAGGAGCTGCATCCCTTTCATCTCTGTCTCTCCCAGCACTCAGCAGGCATCCCCGCAGATTTGTGAACTGAATGAAGAATTGGGTCCTGACCCATGGATGGGGCTGTCTGATGCAGGCTGGAAACACTGGTGTGGCTGAGTTGAGAGCCATAACTGGGATATGGTGGAGGTCCATGAAACCCTGTCAATGTCCAGGTGCCCCCAGGTCCCTGGCAGGTGACCCACTGGAGTGCTCTTGTTGCTTATCATATGCACGTACACAGGCTACTCTCCTGGAAGCTCCTTGGAGGCATTGGCCTTGATGGACAGATGAATTCTTTCTCCTCCTCCTTTTCCTTGGCATCTTCTGCCCCCTAACCAGCCATGCATGACAAAGGTGGAAACCAGCCTCCTTGTTATATTTTTAATAAGGATGGATGTTTTTAGGGAGGAAAGAGGATGAGCTGAAAGCACCCTTCATGTTTCTCTTGTGCAAAAATCCTCCCATGACAAATACAGTTCTTTACCCTGCACATGAACCCCAATCGATTTTCCCTCCATCAGAGTCCCTCAGGCGTTGCCAGCCTTCTAATGGTAACAGATGAGGACACACCAGCTCCTGTTGTTCGCAGGACTGGCAATGGCCTTGGCTGAGTCTATAACCTACCTGCCACAGGATTAGAACAATTCTGCCTACAATAGTAAGAGCTATTATTTCTCAGTTGCCTCCTGACTGTGTGCCAGGCACTGTGTTAAGTACTTTATTTGCATTATTGTAATATTATCAACACCCCCACTTTACAGATGAGGAAATAGAGGTGTGGAGAAGCTAGATAACCAGGTGAGAGGCTACTGCAGCTAGAGTGGCCAGGAAGGACACTGGGAATGGCCCCTTGCTGCTGCCTCTGTGTGGAAGGCTTTAACCAACTCAGCCCATGCACTGTGGGATCCCATCTGTGCCTTAATAGAAGACAATTGCAGATGATGCCAAGCCAGCCGTTGGTGCAGTGTCATGGCGTGAGTCTCCCCAGGGAGGGACCAGAGATCAGGGTTTGGGTTTCTGTCCTGGTGTTTTGTGCAGAGTAAGATGAGCTGACAGCCTTGCTGATCACTCTAACCTTGGCAAAGCCAGGGTGAGGCTGTGATCTGGAGGCATAGCTGAGTGCTAGGGGCTGGAAGGAAACTGGGGGCCTGGAGGAGATAAGGCCAGGTGAGCCCGGGAATCATGATCAGCGTATCCATCCTGGGCAGTGGGCACCTCGTGAGGGCTGAAAAATCCTGAAAGAGAAGCTCAGAGCATTTTTTTTTTTTTTTTTGCAGTTTTTGGCCGGGGCTGGGTTTGAACCCGCCACCTCAGGCATATGGAGCCAGTGCCCTACCATTTTGAGCCACAGGCGCCACCCGCTCAGAGCATCTTTTGGGGGCAGGTGTCTCTGTCTTCATCTGTCTCTGGCTTAGCTTTTCTCCCTCTTTCTCTTCTCTCTGCTTTCCTCCACTTCCTCCTCTTCTTTCAATATGGAAATAGCATTATCGTTTTTCTGAACATAAAAATTTATGCTCTTTGTAAAAAAGAAATGAAAATCCACCAGATAGTATAAAAGTTTAAAGATAAAGGTAAAAATACTCCATGGTCGCCTCTCTCGATGGATCCCATGGCATTTGAGTGTCTGGTTTTGGGTTTGCCGCAGTGGGATCAGGGCGCACACACTGGATTCCATCCCAGCTTCTCACTTCACAGTCGTCCCAGTGATCCCTCAGCAGTATCTGTAGATCCAGCTTGTCATTCTATGTGCTGTCTGAGCCTCCCGTTTGGACGCCTTGTCCTTGTTTGGATCTTACTGGCTTTACTCCTTTTCTAGAATAGAGCGTGTGTCTCAAGGAACAGGTTGCAGCAACTTCTCACGCCCTCCACCCCATGCTTCTTGTCTGCTCATCCTGCTCCTCTCCGGCCTGCCCCTGGACAGAGAGCCCCAGGGTTTGAGACAGACAGAGGAGAAGAGGGGGAGGCTCAGAGTCCTCCCAGAGCCGGGGGGGGGGGGGGCGGGATGAGGGAGCCAGCATTCCGGGCTCCCAGCTGGCAAGACAAATGCATGTGGGTGAAGGGGATGTTGGGAGGCATCGCCGTGTGGGCAGCAGCACTTGGGGTGACGGACAGAGCTTTCTTGGGCAACTTGACATTCTAGATGGAAAAAAAAAATCCCTGGTCCATGAGAGAATGAGATGCCGAACTTCCATTCAGTCATCAAATATGCATGTACACCCATTCTGAATGTCAGGCTCGGAGCCAGGTACCGAGCTGTGGAATCAAATAAATCATGGCCCGTAGAAAGTGTCCCCTGGGAATGGAGAGAAGGGAAGGATTGTGACCTTCCTGGGGTGTCAGGGAGGAGGATACCTGAATGAAGGTACAAAGTGGGGAGGGCTGGGAATTCCAGACGGAAGGAGAAGCAGACGACGGGCGTGGCGGTGAGGGCGAGGAGGAGGGTGGGTGGAAATCATCCATTTAGGCCGATGGGGACTGGGTCATGAAGGTTTTAAATGTCACACCAAGGGATTCATTCTGTTGGCCTTTGGGAGTCCATGAAGGATTTGCAGCATGCAACAGAGGTGATCCAACATAGATCCCTCTGGCCACCGTGCAGGGGAGGGTGGCGAGAAGCTGGGGCTGAGAGCTAACCAGATGGAGGGAACGGGGAGGGGGTTTGCTGGGCACACTTGGGGGGTTATGTGGGAGGAGCCCCCTTCCATGATCTTAGAGAGGTGGATGAGGACACACAGTAGGGATTTTGCTGCTCTCTCTCCTCTGCCCAGGCCAGCAGGAGCCAGCAAATGACAAGTCTTGGTCTGGTTTTTTTTTTAAATTTTATTTTATGTACCAAGAACTAGCATAGTTTCATTCACTGGACAGATGCCTTGGATAATCCATCCAAGGGAAGATGAATTAGCACAACCTAATGAAGCCTGTATCCTTTGTGTGCTGACAGGACCCTGGTGGCACATACTGAGGCTGTATTTCCAGGGAGGACTCAGCCGGTTTGAGTAGGTGTGGCAAGAACAAGAACCCCGGCTGAATTTTTGTGACTGGCTCCAATAGAGCTGCTGGTGACCCTTCTTGCATTTGGGAGAGCAGTGAGGCCAAGGGAAAAGGCTTTTCAATTCTTATAAACTCAGGGGCTTACTGTCAAGGGGGCTTTGGAGGTCACCTTGACCACCCTCCATTTTATGGATGAGGAAAGCTGAGACCCAGAGAGGGGAGCAATTGGCCCATGCTCACACAGACAGTGTCTAGAAACCTGGGACATCCCAGGTGCTGTGGCTCCCAGGACAGGCTGATCCCAGCACACCAGCCTCCATGGACAGGGGCAGCAGTGCCATGGGCTCCCGAGCCAGGTATACCTGGGTTGGAGTCGGGCCCTACTACTTACCAGTTGGCAGTCTTGGTGAGAGCACCTATCCCTCTGAGCTCCCATTTTCCCATCCTTCATGTAGGACTAGCAAGCCTTGTCTTACAGCGGTGTAATTATGAGGTTTGAATGAGACCGGGACAAAGCTGCCTGGTCCATAGTAAGTGCTGGGTAATGTTGCTTCCTTCTCCCTCCTCTCCTCAGGGCTCAGCCTCCACATCCCAATGTCCCATCTTGGGCCAATCTTTTCACTATTAACCAAGACCTTATAACTCTTCTGAAATGGCCAGGTTTCAAGTTACTTTAAACTGCATATCTCGAGGCAAGTTTCTTAAATTCTCTGGGACTCAGTGCTCTTATCTCTAAAATGGAAAAAATAATCCCTACTTCCCAGGAATTTCTGTGAATTAAATAAGACAACACAAGCATCTTACCCACTGTCCCTGCTTCCTCATGGGCAGCCATCTCTGAATTGTGATGATCTGAGTTCCCAGGAGCTGGAGAAGAAAGCCTGGGTGGGGCCACACCTGCATCGGAGATGCCAGCAAACGTGTGTCCGGCATTTCACAGGACCCTCTGGGGTGTCCTGAAGCAGTTTGAAAAAGCTGATGTAGGAGGAATATTCTCTTCTTTGCTGTGTTTCTTTTTAACTTACTTTGTCTTGATTTCTCCATTTGCTACTAAGTGCCTCTGAGTTACCTGCCTCTGTGATCTGTACATTAAATGCAACTGTTCAGCATGAAGAGAACGCTGTGTTTGTTCATGCTTTTCTTTCTTTTGTAATAATAAAAACAAGGTTTTTAATATCCTTTGGGCTACTATGCAATCTATTTTTTTTTTTTTTTTTTTTTTTCTGTCTCTAGAGAATTGGAAGAGATTCTAGGGTGGTCAGTGGCCTTGGACTCTTTGGATTCCTGATTTATCAGGTTTGAATTTAATAAACACGATCAATAGCTACTATTTTGTCTCCTTTAAAGGATAATCTACCTTCTCATAGTGAGAGTAAAAGGCAAGTGCCCAGCTTGTTCCATTCTCAGGACCTTTGCATGTGCTGGTTCGGCTCCTGGGAATGCTCTTCACAGAGATAATCCTATATTGCCTGTTTCTTAATTTCTTAATAAATATTACTTATAATTTCACAATATCATAGATATAACATATATAATAAATATGTCCCTGTTTCTCTATTTGAGAGGGCTTCTCTAACTGCCTTGTCTAAAATACCTCACACACCTGTCTCCGCCTCCCCTGTCATTTCACTGAATATTTATCTGTTGTCTGTCTTCTGGCCTTTGAGATTCATGAGAACAGGGACTGTGTCTGGGTTCACTCACAGGGCTGTCCCCTGCTGATGCCCGGCCCAGAGAAGATGCACATGAAGTCTTTGTTGAACAAGTGCTCACGGGTAGGATGTGAGCCCTGGGCAGTTGCAGGAGAGGCACTTGGGACAAGGAACTGAAGAGGCCTTGGTGATTCCTTTTCCCACCCTGTCCTGGAAAGATGGGGAGGTAGCAGTGGCCCCCACTTTGCCACCAACTATGCACAAAACAAACCGGAGCTGTTTAAGTCTGGCCTAGCAGGTGCCTCTGTGTGTGGTCTCCCCTCCCATCCATCAATCGGAGCTGCAGTGTGCAAAGGCAGGTGGGCTCCCCAAGGGCCACTCCATCTTTCCTCACACTCATTTTTTGTATCAGTGATGTTCAACTGGTGTGTGGGAGAGGATCCCAGGTGTGCCATGAAAAATGTTAAAGATCATTCATTAAATTATTTTCAAAAGATGTTCAAAGCGCAGTAAGTATATTCTTTTTTTTACTTCTTCTTTTTTTTTTTTGAACAATGTAATTTAAGTGTGCCGTGAAAGTTTAACTATAGGTTCAAGTGTGCTATGAGATAAAAAATATCAAAGAAGCACTGTTTTATATAGTCACATCTCACCATTATTGAGCACTGCCTTGGTACCAGGCTCAGTTCCAAGTGTCTCATGTGGGTTAACAATTCTTTGAGCTGGGCATGGATGATACCTCCATGTACAGCTGAGGGGACTGGGCACAGGCATGACAGGCCCAAGACCGCACAGCTAGTTAACAGAACAACTGGTTCTCAACCACTATGCTAGAGTGAGCCCCACGTATCAGACCACAGAGAGGAAGGCAGCAGCCCAAATTGTACAACTCTTTTTAGAGAAACTGGGCCAGAACTCAGGCCTCCTGACCCCAGGACAGGAGTCCTTGCACAACCTCAGGCCCAGTGTCAAAGTGGCAAGGGACGGGGGTTAGGAATCCGTCTGACCTGCAGCAGCCAACTCAGGATCCTGAGGGGCCCGGAGGTCAGGGAGCTGGAGCAGCTGTCCTGACAACAATGGGCACTGAGAGCAAGGCCAGACCCGCCCATCTTCCCCATGTCCACTTTTGCCTTTTGTGTCTTATCAGAAAGAACTGGGGGTCCATCTCCACCCTCCCTGCCCTTAACCTCTGAGCCGGGAACAATGGTGGCAGAGTTGACAGTGGCTTATCTGGGTGACGCCATAACCACAGCTGCTGGGTCTAAGCTTCCTAGTCTCAAAGCACCACTTGTCGGCTAGGTACCTATAGCTCAGGGGCTAGGTTGCCAGCCCCAAACAGCGGGGCTGGCTGGTTCGAACCTAGCCTGGGCCAGCCAAACAACGACAACAACAACAAAATAGCTGGTGTTCTGGTGGACGCCTGTAGTTCCAGCTACCTGGGAAGCTGAAGCTTGAGAATTGCTTGGCTTTGAGGGTGTAGCTCAGAGCAGCCGCCACAAGCTCAGAATTTACTTAAAGTCTTACTGCAGCTTAAAAATTCATGTGTACTTTGCATTCTGTTCCATCATATATTCATGCTGTTTCTTCTAACACAAAGACAAGTGTTTTAAGTTACTTACCATTGGGTAGTTTCCATGCCAGCAAGATGAGCCATGCCTGTCACGTGACTCTGTGGACTCCTTGGCACATGGGTGGGAGCCCCTGAGGGTGGCATGTGTTCAGTTTAAGAAGCACTCGTGTAAGTAAAAGTGCTCTGGAAAGGCGGGGGAGCAACATAAAGGTCAGAGAGTTTTAATGTGAATGTTGGTAGTAATGGGAACACATCCATCAGTGAGCAAGATGGATGAAGGGAAGATGAGAGAGACAGGGAAGCAAGTAGAGATGTAGGAATAGAAATGGGGGTGGTAGTCAGGCTGTGAATGTGAATCCCAAATGAGGAAGGAGAGCCCCAAGTCCTTCTGTGGGCTACAGCACCCAAGGGCTCATGCAGAAACTGGGGGCAGGGAGGCCTGGGGCTCCTGAGACCTCCTGACTTGTTCTGGAACCGACCAAGAGAGCAGAGGTCCCCTATTGTTATAGGGGGCATATGGTCACTTACTCCTTTAGTTTAGGGTGACTTTCCTCTAGTACCACCCCCACCTCCACCCTCCCCAGAGTGCCATCTTCAGCACTAGGGGGGTGGGGGTGGTGGTTTCTCTACATTCCTTTCATTGCCACTGGGCCTGGTGTGTGCAATCTTTCCAGAAACATCCCCAAGTTTTCCATGCCTGGATACCCCTCCTGTCAGTGTCCTCTGGAGGACTGTGTCCCAGAATTCTTGAGGTGGGTATGCAGATTAGGCCCTCCTCTGATCCGAGCTACAGGTGCAAACCTTCCTTAGTCTTGTTTCTGCTCCTTTTGGTATCTTTTTAAAATTACAAAGCTCCCATGCAGAACACTTCACAATATTACAAAATGTCTGAAAGCAAATATTTCCAAAGAATTGTGGGAGCACAAGCAAACACCTTTCTTTCTTCCTCTGTTATTTCTGGGCGAAAGCAGATAATGAGTTACCCTTTTTACAATCAATGTTCAGTTGGTTTTTGGCTACATTATTCGGAGCAAATATAAACAGAGTACGTTAAAGGCATGGATTATTGCAAAATAAAATTGGGATACATGAAGCTTAAAAGTCTTAATTTTAAACTACTCCTCACAATAGGCCAGAACTTGATCCTTTATAATTCTTTGCAAACAGCGTTTGCATTTTATTATCGAATGTGTCTTATATCAGCGTAGGATGAGATTTGGCTCATGTTTTTGCATAAATATAATAAAAGAAGGCTTCCAGTGAACATAGATTTGGGAAATAGTGTTTACTTATTTCTCCCAGTTCAAAAGAGTGTGAGCTGGAAATTTTTTTCTTTCAGTAATTTTTCCTTTTACACACACAATCTGTGTATTGTTTCTTTCCACAAAGAACACAAGCCAATCTGGGGACAATTATGGCTTTTGTATTTCTTTCTGGGGAGGACAGGACCAGGCTGTGAGCTTGCCGCTCAGCAAACAAGGCTCTGCGCAGCCAGATGGGCTGTGAACTTGTGTGGAGATGACCTAGGGTCTGGTTCTGGGCTCAGGACAGAGCCTCCTATGGGCCCAGAAGAGCCTCTGGAGGGTCAGGTCATTGTAGGGATCAAGGAGGGACAGGAAGGGCAGAGGAGAACCCAAGTATGAGGCAGGCAGTTCTAAGATGCTTCTTTGTGTTTTTCGAGTCCTTCCAGAGACCTACTGAAATTATGAGAGGGGAAGATGATGATTTCAGGTTGGCTCTCGACACCAAAGGGGTCTCCATGGGTCTAAAGCAGGTATGTTACCAGTCACTGTTAACCCGAATGGCCATTTCACGTAGGGCGCTGCTGGTCAGGCCCTATCAAGGCTGGATGAGCCTATGTGCTGACACCTGGAGATTGTTTATTCACTTCCAAGGCCTGCTGTCATAGATAAGTTGGAGAACTGGACTTGACAGTACCAGGCAAGGACCCAGGGTGCTCTGTGCACCCAGTAAAGTGTTGACTATAAATTTAATCTAGAGTAAAAATGCTTTGCAGATATAACCACTTTAAGACAGGAAGATATTGCATAACTGTGTAACCTATGAGGAGGAATCTGTTTAATGTATACTATGATGATCCAGTTACTTTTACTGTGAGAATAAAAGTAGCAAAAAGAAACAGGAGGGCAGAACAGCTCTTTGAGGAAATATCCCTGCTGTTTTCTGGAATTGCTGGCTTTTCTGTAAATAAAAGTGAAACTGCTGATCTCTCATCCACTTCACTGTTGATTGTCTTGGGTGACAGGTGGGCGGACTCATTGGTCTGGCAACAGGTAGGAAACTGTAAAGAAAGAGTGAAGGGTATGGAGTCAGAAGACCTAAGCCAGATCTGAATCTTTTCTCTACCATTCAGGGAAGTTCTTTGACTGTGGGCACATGTTGTCACCTCTTTGAGCCTCAGTTTTCTCATCTTCAGAATGGGATAATAATAGGACTCTGAAAGATTGCTATGGATATTTATTTACTGGAAAGAGGAAAAGTGTACAAAAAGCACTTTATATGGTGCCTGGTCCATATTTGCCTGCTATTGGTTATTAGTTGAAGCTGAGCAGAAGCACCCACATGCAGAAGGACATGGCAGTTCGGGACTTGGGCCTCAGTCTCACTTGCAGGAGAGTGCATTATGCATGTCTGTCATGATTACAGGAAGAAGCTCTCAGGGGGGTTTCTTTTATTTTTTCTTTTCTTTTCTTTTTTTTTTTTTAATAGTTCAATAGGTCCCTTTATTTTTTTTTTCTGTCTGCACCAAAAATACATTTTATTTTTATTTTATTTATTTTTTTTTATTTTTTAATTTTTTTTTATTAAATCATAGCTGTGTACATTAATATGATTGTGGGGCACCATACACTAGGTTCATAGACCGTTTGACACATTTTCATCAGACTAGTTAACATAGCCTTCCTGGCATTTTCTTAGTTATTTTGCTAAGACATTTACATTCCACATTTACCAAGTTTTACATATACCCTTGTAAGATGCACCTCAGGTGTAATCTCATCAATCCCCCTCCCTCTACCCACATCCCCCTCCCTCCCCACCCTTTCCCCCTTTCCCCTATTCTTAGGTTTTAACTGGGTTATATAATAGCTTTCATGTGAAAGTCCTAAATTAGTTTCATAGTAGGGGTGAGTACATTGGATACTTTTTCTTTCATTCTTGAGATACTTTACTGAGAAGAATATGTTCCAGCCCCCTCCATGTAAACATGAAAGAGGTAAAGACTCCATCTTTCTTTAAGGCTGCATAATATTCCATGGTGTACATATACCAAAATTTATTAATCCATTCGTGGATCCATGGGCACTTGGGCTTTTTCCAAGACTTAGCAATTATGAATAGGGCTGCGATAAACATTCTGGTACAAATATCTTTGTTAAGGTGTGATTTTTGATCTTCTGGGTATATGCCCAGAAGGGGAATTACCGGATTGAATGGCAGATCTATTTTCAGATCTCTAAGTGTTCTCCATATATCTTTCCAAAATAAATGTAATAATTTGCATTCCCACCAGCAGTGTAAAGGTGTTCCCTTTTCTCTGCATCCATGCCAACAACTCTGGTCTTGGGATATTGTGATATAGTCTAATCACCCCCTCCCCCTCCCTCTTCTCCCTTTCCCGCTTTCCCCTATTCTTAGGTTGCAACTGGGTTATAGCTTTCATGTGAAAGCCCTAAATTAGTTTCATA